>SEYY01012740.1:22500-32500 GCA_009176605.1 Armadillidium nasatum
GGTACTGAGACTTCCCCATAATGGCTGATTACTGCTCATGCTCTAAAAGAGACCTACCATCAATCAAATACGCTAGAAAATCTTTAAAAAAATATTTTCGCCGCAATGAAGGTATCATATCTTTATTTTTTTAAAGTCATTTCTATTGTTACTAGGTAATTATACTGTAGTCTGAACAGTTTGTATTCATGAAACTTAAAATACATTTCTTCACACATGACATACCTTTTTTTGTCCTAATTTGAAAAATGTTGAAAATGACCCATAGGCTGTTGACAAGAATCAGGACGACCTCACTGCAACACAAAGTTTAAATTCCTATTCACGTACTCTCAAATTCACTATTTTCATGTATCAGATATTATTCAATAAAATACGTGTTCCCCGATGTAATTAATTCATTTGAACCAATTCAATAACATTTAATATTCTACTCCCATGTTCTAACTGTCCTTATTTTCTTATAGAAATTATTTTCGAATTTTCTTCAAAATTTAAGTGTTGAGTTCAGACGCTAAATTTTTTTTTTTTTTTTTTTAAATATTTAACTTAATATAATAATAATAAATATTAATTTAACATCACAAAATCAGAAAACAGTTTAAAAAAATAATAATATAATATCGTTTACTCATCTTTTTTTTTAAATTTAAATATTGTGAATTTATTCTACCAGTTTCATTTTAATATAAAAAAATTAAAATAACAATGTAATTTTTAAAAACTAAAATTAAAAAAATTAGTGTAATTAACTAATTATATTTATTTACAATATTCAATTATTATTACTTAGAATAAGCCTACAAATATATAAAAAAAAGAAAAAACTTGCAGCTAAAATAAAATTTTAAAAAATTATTTGGTTGATTTATTTTTATTTATATATATATATATATATATATATATATATATATATATATATATATATATATATATATATATATATATATATATATATATATATATATATATATATATATATATATATATATATATATATATATATATATAAAAACTCAACAGCATTGCACCACATGGATTGAATGTTATTTCCTTAAACTGCATAATGAATATTTTACTAAAATTTTGAATAAAATAAAAAAAAAAATTTTTTTTTTTTGATAATCCACTTGTTTATTCGTTATTACAAGATGAAAAAAAAAGGTTATAAATTTACAAAAAAATAAAAAATAAAAAAAAAAAAAAAAAAAAAAAAAAAAAATAATAATAAAAAATAATAATAACAATAAATATATAATAATAATAATAATAATAATAATAATAATACCTTCGAAAATTCTTATAATAAAGATATACAAATTCCAAAAATTAAAATTTGACTTTAAAAAAAGAAATTATTATGAAGCATTCAATTCTGAATCTCACTAAAATAATTATACGTAATAAAAGACGAGATTTGTAACGAAAACAATCCCTTTAAATAGGGTACAAAACAAGGCTTATCAATCTTACATATAAAGAAATATTTAAATTCGTTACTTTCAAAACAATAATAATAAAAAAATATATATATATATTAAGTTTCTCATTCAGCAATTAGTAATATTTTTAAAGCCTAAGGCGTTCGAGAAATATCTATTAGCTTTAACTTGACTATTTTGTTCTGCTGCGTGTGGATTAACAATTTCCAACCCTTGCAAAGGCGTGAACGCAACACTTGACGCAGTACCTGCAACTTGTCGTTTAACTGTGGTTGCGCCTCCATACGTATTTTGACGTTGTACTTCCTTCTGCAATGTTTTAGAAAGTCGAACCCTTGTCTTTTCATCGACAGTGACTTTACGGATACGTCCGGCTCCTCCTTTCCCAACTTGGCCTCTTGTATATCCTAAATCATCTTGATAAGCATCTTCTTCTATTTCACCAAAGTTCATTCTGATATATAATATATATATATATATATATATATATATATATATATATATATATATATATATATATATATATATATATATATATATATATATATATATATATATATATATATATATATATATATATATATATATATATATATATATATATATATATATATATATATATATATAATATATATTATATATATATGATTATAAAAATTAAAAAATATATTATTTCACCTCTGGTGGGCAAAGGCCAGAGGCCTACTAATATTCCACCAGAGTTAGGGGTAAAGTCGGGAACATGGTCAAATTAAACGCCAACATCACCTGATATAGAATGAACGCCTCCATGCAAGGGAGTATCACTTTAGTAGCAATGATCTCTGCAAACTCCGAGGGTCCATTCCCACAGTTTTGAGTTTCACCAATATTTTTTTTATTTTATTTATTTATTTTTTTTTAAAGGTAATGTACGAATAAGCGCTTGTAAATTTGGAACATAAGAAGGGAGTCGGGGGAAGTTGAAGTGGGAGCATAGACACTCCAATATGAGGCGAGGGTACACTAGAGACCCTCTGAGAAGGTGAAACGCAAAAAGGAACCAACCAAAGGGCAACGGGGGTGAAACGGAATGGTCTTGACCATACTGTCACTCCCCGGTTTATGACCAATGGAGGGTACTTGCATTGCTTTGAAAGGCGCTACATCCCCCACACAAACACACACACACACACACACACACATATATATATATATATATATATATATATATATATATATATATATATATATATATATATATATATATATATATATATATATATATATATATATATATATATATATATATATATATATATATATATATATATATATATATATATATATATATATATATATATATATATATATATATATATATATATATATATATATATATGTATATATATATATATATATATATATATATATATATATATATATATATATATATATATATATATATATATATATATATATATATATATATATATATATATATATATATATATATATATATATATATATATATATATATATATATATATATATATATATATATATATATAGTATATATTATAATATATACTAACGGATTAATTAAGGATTAAAATAAAAATAAAATATTTAAGAAAACAAACCAAATGGTAAGAAGGAAATGGCGTGAAAATAAATTGAAAAACAATTTTGTGCATTTGAAAAAATAAACTTCTGGTGGAAAGCAATACATCAATGTTCTGGAAACAAAATTATCGGGAAACGACGTTTCAAAATATTAGGTAATATTAATAAAATATTACATAATTTAATTAAGTAATTAAATAAATGAACAATTAAGAATAACAAGTTGATCTATGTTATAGAAAGAGTTAACTGTTCTAGTTTGACCAAAATCGGAACTGCAGTTACAGAGATATAGAATATAAGCCAAAAAATTGTAATTAACGATTAATTAGTAATTAATTAATTGAAAATTTGGAAAATCAAGAAAAACAATGTTTCGTGGTATTCGAAACTTTACAGTCAAGGAAATTGAACATTCCAAAAAATGTAAGCCAAAGTGATGAAAAAAAATTTGGTATCGGTATCGGTCATTTTAACCGATACCGATACCTGAAAGCTCGTTACCGATGCCGATACTTCACTCCAAATATATATATATATATATATATATAATATATATATATATATATATATATATATATTATATATATATATATATATATATATATATATATATATATATATATATATATATGAAAATACTTTAAATAGGATTATTACCTGTTTTGAGCTTTTCTTAAATCAGTTATTGCCATTCTTTCCTTCATTTTGCGTACTCTTCTTCCACCTCGTTTTTTACCAGGAGTATCTATTGGGACTGGAAGAGGTTTAATCCCTTTAACAGGTGGTGGCTCCTGCATCTTATCCAGTTTCTTCTCAACATCTTCTCTAAAAGCCTCACCTTGTGAACCATCAGGGCTACCATGCATGCTATCAACACGAGCTGCTAAAGTGGCTTTGGCAGACAATAGTCTTGCTGCTTTCATCTTAAGATCTGGAGGAGTTTCGTGAATTATATTGCAATAATAAATGAAGCCAGTATGAGGAAGCATTGAGCTCTGAGATAAACCAATCTGTGTTCTCTTTTGTTTTCCTATCAACATTACATTATCTGATGGCATCTTTGCTAAATTTGTCAGTCCACCAGCTGCTCCCATTAACTTGGCGGCAGTTGATGCTCCAACTACAGCTGAAAGATTTGGCGCAATAAAATTCATTCTGCTTTCAACATATTCAAATATTTTTATTTTAAAAGCATTGATCTCATGAGCCATATTACAGGCTTCTTCAATAGCTTCTAATTCAGCTTTTGTAAGCAATGTGCCTTGAGTTGTAGAAGCAGTAACACTTACAACCATTATGGTAGCTTGGGTGAGTATTTGAGATAGAAATTCACTCGACTTAATTTTGTCAACATCATTTCCCAATTCTTTAACAGCATTCAAATACTCTAAGGGGTCGACCACTAATGACTCTAATTCAGGAAATCTTTTAGCATATTTTTCTTTGACAAACTTATGAATAATTCCAATTTCATTGTCAATATCAATAGAAATATTGTTAGCTTCTACTATTAATCTATACTCGGGATCATTTTCCACAGGGACTTTCAATTCAAATGCAGTTCTTGGAGAAGATGCAAAACTATCAATTTGGTTTTTAATATTGTTTAATTTAGGAGAATCCCACAACTTAGCAACTTGCCTTACAGAATTCAGTTTTGGTTTTGGTTCTACAGGTAAAGGGATTTTAAATATCCCATCATTTGTGTCCATTGGTTCATCCTTAATACCATTTTCTTCTCCTTTGGCCTGAAGTTCCTTAACAAGTAGCTCTTCTTCTTCTCCATCTTCAAAATCATTTAATAATTCATCTGCTAAAGACATCTTTTTGTATTTAGTATAACATATATTTTTGTTTGCTTAAAAACTTTATCTAAAAATGAGAAGCTGTATAACAGAATGGAGCACAAATTGCAATATATATATATATATATATATATATATATATATATATATATATATATATATATATATATATATATATATATATATATATATATATATATATATACCGACCGGGGCCCCGGCCCCGGCTAAAAATCAGGGAAAACAGGGGTTGCCGGCCGGGGTTAAAATGGCAAATTATACAAAAAAAAAATTTTTTTTAAATTTTCAGCCGATTCTGCTGAAACTTTCAGTGTATATAGATTTTTTACCGGTAAGAAAAGTCCATTTCTAGCGTTTTTCCGAGTCTATTACGGTTAAAAGTTTTTTTTTTTTTTTTTTTTTTTTTTTTTTTTTTTTTTTTTTTTTTTTTTTGTGGAAATTTTACCCTTTTTCAATAGAATGGCGGTGCCAAACGACTTTTTAGAATGAGCTGAAAGTTGGATTATTTATTCAAAATTATATGGGCTACAAAAGCCTCTAATAGACTTTTGTTTCCAGAGTTATAGAAAAAAATGTTATAAGCCAAAAACTGACCAACTATAGAAAAAAAAATTTTTTGAACTAAAAAAATACACCTTTACAGACAAAATCTTTTTTAAAAAAATACAACTATAACATTTCCTATTTTTGGTGTGTATAGAGGAGCTACAAATTCCTCTATGTTCTTTGTTCCATGAGATTCGTTGGTTTTGAGAAATAGCCTTCAAAAAGGTCCATTTTTGGCCAAATTTCAAAAATTCCCAAAGTTTGAGAGGATATATCTCGCTTCAAACAAAGGGCATTTAAAAATGCACTAAATAAAAATTGTTGCCCTGTTCCTCTTCTAAACAATATTCACAAATAAAAAAAATAGTAGGTAGCGTTTTTTTTAAATAATTTTTTCCTCCAGAAGGGTACGAGTTTGGCAATTTTTTTTTCAAGTGCTTTAATTTTTTTCTAGACGTGATATAAAAATCTATTCCCACCAATGCAAGAAATTGGGGCAAAGGTATTCAGTTAAATTTTCAGCTCATGTGGACCAGTGGTTTGACCCAGTTATTCATTTTTTTCAACTTTGGGTCCAAATAAGTTTCAAACCGTTATAGACTCAAAAAAATGCTCGAAATCAACTCACAACTTCGTGAAAAAATTCACATACTTTGAAAATTTCAGCTCAATCAGTCAAATAATAATAAAATAATTTCAAACAAAATATAAGAAAATTAAGATTTTTTTCTTTTCTGTTTCTTTTGACCGCTCCTTTTCTGCTAGTGAATGTTCATCTTTGTGTTTTGATTTTAGATACTCCAAAAAGATTTGGTTGAAATTTTTTTTACTTGTAGCACCCGGAGGTTCTCTTCTAATTTTCTGACTGCAGATGTTACATTTAGCTATTTCGAGCCTATCCTGAAACATTGTAAAGTATTCAAATACTGCAGAAGCTGATCTTTTAGCCATATTGACTGAAAGTATAAACAAAATAATAATTTTTAAATAATGCAGCTAAATGATACAAGTTTGATACATAGCAATAAAATAACAATGATATGTATAAATACAGGTTAAATTGATAATTTTATATCTTACATTTTTTCAAACTTTACCTTTGGGTCTTACCTAGGTAAACGTGTTAAATCACTATTATGAATTAGAATAATAATTTTTAAATAATGCAGCTAAATGATACAAGTTTGATACATAGCAATAAAATAACAATGATATGTATAAATACAGGTTAAATTGATAATTTTATATCTTACATTTTTTCAAACTTTACCTTTGGGTCTTACCTAGGTAAACGTGTTAAATCACTATTATGAATTAGAATAATTTTTTTTTAAATTTTTGTACTTTTTTTAAACTTTAAATATACAAAACTGTAATTTTCTGATTTTTTTTTTTAGAGAAAATGCATATAATCATTAATTTAAGTGAATGTTGGCCTATTCTACTCCTTCCTTACAATTAAATAAACCTTATATCTAATTTTCTTAACCTAAAATTTTCAGTGCTTTTGACCTCTTTACAAATTTTAGGAAACCCCGCCAGAAAAATTCCAGCCCCGGTCGGTCCCTATATATATATATATATATATATATATATATATATATATATATATATATATATATATATATATATATATATATATATATATATATATATTATATATATATATATATATATATATATATATATATATATATATATATATATATATATATATATATATATATATATATATATATATATATTATATTATATAAATAAATATATAGGTTAGATTTAAAGTTAAAGCTATTTCTTATACGTAGTTTTTGATATATATGATTATTTTGTTAATATAGTTAGTTCTATAGTATAAGTGTCTACTTTGTTAAATTTTGCTTGTTTGGAAATTTTTAATTTTTATTTTTATTTTTACTATTTCATTTTATGATAGATTAATAGTTATATTTTTAACTATTCACATTTTGTATGTTTATTCTTTAACAGGTTGGGGGATAATTTTAACTGTGTAGGATTATTTATGTAATTAATTATTTTGAGAATATTTTGTTAAATTCCTTTATTTTTTATTTTGTATTTGTTTTTTCATTTATTTATATCTACAGCTGTTTTTTATACTAACTTTTTATTGAACTTTGGGGAGAGGTGCTTCGAGGACAGGGTTCAATTCTCCAGTGGGGGGAGAACCATATTCTACCAGAGTCATAAATAGGAGATAAAAGGGGGTTCACTGGTGTGTAGAATTGGTTGTTTGAGCATACGGAGGTTAAATTATGATTTGAAGAAAGCGGAAATTAGGGAGATCTATAAAGATACAAAACTGGATTTTTAATGGGGTTGACTGACTGAAACAAAGCTAAAAGGGAAGGAGAGGTCGAATTTGGAGAGTTTAAAGGGGAGTTCTCTGGAGGTTAGTGAAAGAGTGAGAGCTAAGGAAAGGGTGGCAATAGTGACAAGCTAAAGATGGTGGAAATTGGGACAGACTGGGATTGCAATTTTGCTGGAGCCAGGGTCTCCCAAATTTGGCCAAGTTTGCTTAAAATTTATAAAGAGGTCAATAGCACTGAAGTTTAGGTTAAGAAAATTAGATATAATTTTAAATGAGATTTACTTTAATTTTAAGGAAATAGTAGAATAGTCATCATTCGCTTAAATATGCATTTGCATTTTTTCAGAAAATTAAAGATTTAGTATAATAATAATAGTTTAAAAAAACAAAAAAAATTTGAAATTTTTTTTGATTCACAATAGTGATTCAACAGGTTTACTTAGGTAAGACCCTAAGTTAAAGTTTGAAAAAATGTAATAATTCTCGATAGGCCCTTCTAACTGTCTCTATTTTCCTATGTAATTATATATATATATATACATATCATTGCTATGTTATTGCTGTGTATCAAATTTGTATCATTTAGCTACATTATTTTATTTTGTTTATATTTTCAGAGAAAAAAGATCAGCTTCAGCAGCATGGGAGTACTTTACAATGTTTCAGGATAGGCTCAAAATAGCTAAATGTAGAAGAGGACACCTCCAGGGTGCCCCAAGTAAAAAAATTTTCAACCAAATCTTTATGGGACATAAAAAAAAAAAACAAAAAAGATGAACATTCACTAGCAGAAGAAAAGGAGCAGTTAAAAGAAACAGAAAAGAAAAAGAAAATATTGAAAAGCAAGAAAAAAAATCTTAATTTTCTTATATTGTTTTGATTTAATCTATCATTAATAAATATAATTTGCATTTAATGACCCTAGGGCCAGGGTCATTAAAAATGGCTGGGGTTGGTCAGGGATGACCATGGCCCCAGTCATCCATAGGTGGGAATGTATGAGAAAGTGTGAAAAATATCATCAATAAGAGTAGGACGAAGCTAAGGTTTAACAGAGAGAAATGGGTGTGTGTTTGTGCTTATGATTTGGTGAATGGAGCAAGGGAAGGAGAAAAAAGTATTTTGGGAGAAAAAATCAATGCTTTGGGGTTTTAGAGCAAGGCTGAGGAGCTGGAGCCAGAGCTGTGGAGCTGAAAGATTTTGGCAGAGCTGGAGCTGGAGTCCAAAAAAGGAAGCAGCTCCCAGCTACAAAAGTATATTCTACTATCATATTAGCATTTATTATTTTATTTTATTCATTCTTTTTAATTTTTATTGTAATTCATTACTTCTCACTGTGAATTGTGAAATTTTTTTATCCATAGACTCTGATTTTATTTTGCTTTAATTAAACTTTATTCTTTTCAAATCTGATGTATTACGTATGCACTGCAAGCTATATATATATTGAAAGGAAATTTCATTGTTTTTTTTCCCATGATAAAATAACAGGTATAAATAAATTGGTAAAATCTGAATTTGAAAAAACAAAGATATATTATATACAATCACAAAGTCTAGAAAGAAGTTGGAAAAAGATTAAAATAAGAGTGAATAAAGAAAGAACAAATATATAGAAAATTGACATCATCTGATAATTCAAAAGGATCGTATAAAGGAAACTTAAAATTGGTCTCCCATATTTATGGGTAAGTAGAAAAATGAATAAGTTTGTTGTGGTATAACAAAAATTTAGGAGAACATTATTAAAACAAAAATTTAAACAATAATTAGATAAAATGAAGGAACAATGAATAAACTCATTAAAAGGAATTGCATTAAATGTAAAGTATAAGTTCATTAAAATAAATTGCACTAAATATATTAAATTTGTAAAATAAGTAACTTTTAATAAATTAAAGTTTATTAACTTATTAAGAAAAAAGAGAATGTGTTTAAAGAATTTAAGGAAATAAATAAATGGGAAAAGGTAATGTTCTTGTTGCTTTATTTTAAAGGAACAAGTTTTGGAACAAGTTTTTGGAATAAGTTGTGGACTACAAAAAAAAAAACCTGGAGTGGGATTCAATCTGTATTGCAGTGCTTGTTTCAGAAGTAAGGAATACCGAAGTGACAACGTTTCAAATTTGATGGTGATCTGTATCGTTGATAGCATTGACCTCGAAGGTTCCTAAAGATAATAAGTATAATACTACTCTCGAAGAGAATAATTTGTCCTTAAAGGATGTCCATCTCTAAGGTATTAAAAA
>SEYY01012741.1:0-17881 GCA_009176605.1 Armadillidium nasatum
AATAATACTAATAATAATAATAATAATAGTATTAATAATAATAATACAGCATTACAGGAGAGCGATTGACTCACATGGTTGAAGGCTCTAGTTTGATGTGCTTAGGTCAAGTAAAGCTTATTTATTTTACTAAATAAATAAATAAATAAAATTCATAATAATAATAGTATTATTCTATTTATAGCATGATAAGATCTGGACTTAAAGATGCCTATATTTAAATGATGAAACAGATAATGGAAAGTAAACCAATTTCTCATTGCCATCGAAGTTTAAAATAAAGTTATAAAATGGATGTAAATTTTAAAATGGGAAATGAATTGATAAAAAAAAATAAAAATATGAATATAAGGGTGACACTAATGTAAAGAGGTTTACTTACAGTATATTTCTTACCAAAAATTAAATTCATCTCTAACATCCTTATAATTTTCATCATTATAAGAAATTCTATTATAAATATTATTGAAGTCTAAGAAGCCATTGTTCTTATGTTTTTCGTGTTCAAAATTTGTAAACAAATTTGATTCAACTTCTCGTTTCAAATTCTGAAAGGGTTAAAAATAAAATAGAACAACATAGGGAACAAAAAATTATTTACTCAATATTCTATATAATAAAATGCTTAAAAAACATTCTTAGACTATAAAACCTTTCAAATAAGTAAATTATATTGCAATAAAAATATTAAAAATTTAGTGGTTTTATTATTATGATTGTTTGTTTTAAACCTCCTTAAGTGATTAGTTAACAAATACTATTTGTGACATTGTAGTTTGTTTATAGCATTTCATACTAATTTGCAAAACTTTTTTAATTGTAGAGTTTTCTCATTTTCCTTTATGATGTTCAGACCAAAGACTATAATTAAATACCTATTTCTGCAAAGTTTTACTGAGAACAAAACGAAAGCACAATAATTATAATTATGAAAGTGGAAAAACTTTTGTGGATTGAGAAACCTGACACTGAATCCAAACTCTCGTTTCAATAATTGCAGCAGCGAATATTTAAAAAACAAAATATTTCACTAATGCAGAAATATGATCAAATAAGATTACAAGAGCATTATATTCTCATAATCATATTGTGAATCTTATGCTTAATATAGAATTGTTATGTATAAACATCAATTTAAACCAAGTAAGATAAATAACATTTTCACACAGAAAACTTTCAATGACTCTTAAAAAATATCGACCTGCTTAAAAATCTATATTTGAATAATGTACTTGTGGAGTTCAAATACTAAAGTAATGGCATTCTGCATTAAATATCACAAACCCAGTAAAATAAAGTTTAATGTTTTCCCTTTAAATTTTATGTGAAATATCTAACAAAATATTTTAATCTATCAATTCATTCATGTTATAAATCTTGTATTTTTAAAATGTCTCAAGTTTGCAAAATAAAAATAAAAAGTTTCGGGAGATCAATATAATTAGGCATTTTATTTCAGCCTGCAAATTATTTTCAAGGATTATGCTTAAAAAAAAAAAAAAAAAAATACAAGCAACACACAAAAAAAAAAGGAATATTAGAAAGTTAGTAGTAAAATGCATATACACGGTACATCTAATTGGTTTGAGGATTAAAGTTAAAAAAAAGGTGTATGTTAAAGGAAATGACTTTCATTATTTATTATTCGACATACTTTCTTTCCAACTGTACCCATCGAATTGCACGATCATACAACATCTGAATGCATCTACAGACGTCTTCCTTTGCAAATTGTGTTCAATGTGCTCATTATAGCTTTCTGATGTTCGCAATTGAGTCAAGCACATGCCCTTTCAAGAGTTTTCCATTTTGGGAACAAATAAACAACAGGTGTAATACTGAACGGAGGGGGACAAAAACAACTTCATGAATGCAGCGTTTTGGGAGGGAGTGTTGTTGTGTAGGAGAAACCAGTCATCAGATTTACACATGGCCAGAATAACATGTCAGATTCTTTGTAGTAGCTTCTCAATTACACCTAAACTTATAGTAAATTACATTAACAGTTTGACCCTTTAAAACATTTTTTGTGAAATAAACCCTGCCAATCGAAGAAAATCACAAATATGGTCTTTTCATGAGACTTCTGAAACTAAACTTTTGTTGGCATTGGTGGTTTCTATGAGTTATGAAAAAGATTGATATTTAGTAGGCAAAACACCAGCTTATATCTCAAGTTACAATCTTCTTAAAAAAGTCAATAGAACTCTCTGCAATATCAGTCAAATCTCAAAAAACTGTAATTTTTTGCTCTTTCTGCTCTGGAATCAAAGAATGCAGGGCAAGGACGAACACACTTTCCGTTTTACGCAAATCTTCCAAGAATATTTTTCTCACTGTGTCCTTGCTGATTTTCACATCCAATGCTGGCAAAAACTAACATATCTTCTCAACATTTTCATTACTGCGGCATTCAGAAGGCTGCCCACTCCCACTTCAACATCTTGTCTATCATGGAAATGTCAATACCATCTGAAAGCATTCGAATGGGTTAAAGCTTGGTCCACGAAAGCTGCATTTACCATCTCTAATGTTTTTGAGGCACTTTTCCTAGCTTCGAAACAAAACTTTATAGCTAAACGTCGCCCAGACTAAAAATCCATGATGAGGAGATAATCCAGTTTCATGACTACTCTCTTCTGCATTTTCCACTAGAAAATACAAGCTACAAATCACAATTACTGATTTGGTCAGAGAAAAATGATTCAAGCAATGTGTCGAGACATGTTTCTTCAAATTTATGTGAGAAATATTGGAGCTGCATGAGTAGTCTTAAAACTTAGTAGATGCACTATGCTTAGGAACCGACCGGGGCTGGAATTTGGCCGGGGCCGGGGTCACCCAAATTTGGCCGGGGCCGGGGTTATGGCCGGGGTTTCCTAAAATTTGTAAAGAGGTCAAAAGCACTGAAATTTTAGGTTAAGAAAATTAGATATAAGGTTTATTTAATTGTAAGGATGGAGTAGAATAGGCAACATTCACTTAAATTAATGATTATATGCATTTTCTTCTTAAAAAAAAATTCAAAAAATTACCTTTTTTTATATTTAAAGTTTAAAAAAAGTACAAAAATAAAAAAAAAAAATTATTCTAATTCATAATAGTGATTTAACACGTTTACTTAGGTAAGACCCAAAGGTAAAGTTTGAAAAAATGTAAGATATAAAATTATCAATTTAACCTGTATTTATACATAACATTGGTATTTTATTGCTATGTATCAAACTTGTATCATTTAGCTGCATTATTTAAAAATTATTATTTTGTTTATACTTTCAGTCAATATGGCTAAAAGATCAGCTTCTGCAGTATTTGAATACTTTACAATGTTTCAGGATAGGCTCGGAATAGCTAAATGTAACATCTGCAGTCAGAAAATTAGAAGAGAACCTCCGGGTGCTACAAGTAAAAAAAATTTCAACCAAATCTTTTTGGAGTATCTAAAATCAAAACACAAAGATAAACATTCAATAGCAGAAAGAAAAAAAATCTTAATTTTCTTATATTTTGTTTGAAATTTTTTTTTATTATTTCACTGATTGAGCTGAAATTTTCAAAGTATGTGAATTTTTTCACGAAGTTCTGAGTTGATTTCGAGCATTTTTTTTTGAGTCTATAACGAAACTTATTTGGACCCAAAGTTGAAAAAAATGAATAACTGGGTCAAACCACTGGTCCACATGAGCTGAAAATTTAACTGAATACCTTTGCCCCAATTTCTTGCATTGGTGGGAATAGATTTTTGATATCACGTCTAGAAAAAAGTTATAAGCACTTGAAAAAAAATTTGCAAAAATCGTACCTTCTGGAGGAAAAAATTATTTAAAAAAAAAACGATACCTACTATTTTTTTTTATTTGTGAATATTGTTTAGAAGAGGAACAGGGCAACAATTTTTATTTAGTGCATTTTTAAATGCCCTTTGTTTGAAGCGAGATATAGCCTCTCAAACTTTGGGAATTTTTGAAATTTGTCCAAAAATGAACCTTTTTGAAGGCTATATCTCAAAACCAACGAATCTCATCGAATAAAGTACATAGAGGAATTTGTAGCCCCACCCCTCCTCTATACACACCAAAAATAGTAAATGTTATAGTTGTATTTTTTTTAAAAAAGATTTTGTCTGAAAAGGTGGATTTTTTTAGTTCAAAAATTTTTTTTTCTATAGTTGGTCAGTTTTTGGCTTATAACATTTTTTCTATAACTCTGGGAACAAAAGTCTATTAGAGGCTTTTGTAGCCCATATAATTTTGAATAAATGATCTAACTTTCAGCTCATTCTAAAAAGTTGTTTGACACCGCCATTCTATTGAAAAAGGGTAAAATTTCCACAAAAAAAAAAAAAAAAAAAAAATTTTAACCGCAATAGACTCGGAAAAACGCTAGAAATGGACTTTTCTTACCGGTAAAAAATATATATACACTGAAAGTTTCAGCAGAATCTGCTGAAATTTTTAAAAAAAAAAAATTTTTTTTTGTATAATTTGCCATTTTAACCCCGGCCGGCAACCCCGGTTTTCCCTGATTTTTGGCCGGGGCCGGGGTCAGAAAAATGGCCGGGTTTGGCCGGGGCCGGGGTCCCGGTCGGTTCATAACTATGCTATTTAATAAAACTAAACTAGATATAAATATTTTTTTTTTTTTTTCATAAAAATCATTTTAAATTATTAATAAAAGCATATATACAATTTTATTAGAATTCTTTAAAAAAATTAAAAAAATAAATATTTATGCTGTTGTTCAAATGAAATATCTCGGTATTTCCTCTTTCAAAATGACTATAAAAACTTTCATGTTAAATTATTGGTCACGTTTTCAGATGAGGTATTTTGGACTTTTAATTTTAACCCATTTATGTATTTTACACTATCCTAATTTAATTTAAGTTCCATTTAAAATTATAATAATTAATAAGTAAATTGACAATCTTAAAATATATTAAAAAAAAAAAAAAAAAAAAAAAAAAAAAAAAAAAAATATATTAAAAAAAAAAAAATCTATATAATCAAAACGTCTTTTCTTTCTATTATTTTTGTTCAATGCTATGAACTTAAAGAGTCAAATTAAATAAATGAATTGTTTTTTAATGAAAATCCATAGCATTTAAAGGCAATAAAAACGATAACAAAATGTTATCTATTCATGATATGCTTGAAATGATTTCAAAGTTCCTCTTCCTAAAGTTTAATCACATCATTTTTCATTCATGACTTGGAACGAAAGATGTAAATGTAAAACCAAAAACATGAAATTCGTATTTTCCTCTCAAAAGATCACTAACATATGTGCATATGATTATAAATAACAATAATAATTTCATAAACAATTTAGCAATAGAAATAAACCTTGGTATGATTGCTTAATATCTTTGTAACATAACATCAAGAAATATTTCTGAATAATAAAATAAATATGCTACTTATATACACACATATGTGTTAAAACAAATATAAAAATGTACCGGAATTTCTTAAAACACATAAGCATGCAATTATATAAAAATATAGTTATATTAGCAAAAGTTTAAAAAAAAAAATAAAACTACTGACTAAAGGAATTTACTCTTAAACTAATATCAAGGTTACTAAACATACATTACTAAACAAATGCGAGCCTTACCAAGTTCACTTTCACTTTTCAAGTGAAAAGGAGATAATCCAGTTTCATGACTACTCTCTTCTGCATTTTCCACTAGAGAATATACCAAATCACTATTCCTAACATAAAATATAAAATTTTTAGATGTATAATTGGCTATTTTTTATTTCTACTAGACAGACAGATACAATAGTGAAAAAAGTGTGAGAAAAATTGATAACATAATATAGTTGTGCATAAAAATATATACATTAAAAATTCTAAAAAGAATCTAATTGTATTTAATTATGCATTCACTAATAAATAAATAAAAAAATTTTTTTTAACATTTTCCAATTAGTACATGACAAAAAGGAAGAGTAAAATAAAGCTTTGATAAAAGTTAATTACTTATTACATTTCTTTTTACTTTGAACTTTAAAAGAAAATTTTTTATTTCATAGACTATGGAAAATTTACAGTTTCTATGTAAGTTAAAAATGAGCACTTAAATTTCTGTAGTAAGCAACAAAATATATCAAACTTTTCTTACACATAGTTTTTTCCTTACCCCAAAAATCTTTTGGCCTCATCTGTTTCATACTCTTCCTTATTACTAGAATATTTGTCACTATAAAGAGCACAAAACCTTGAGAAATTTGTAATTTTTGTTTCTGAATCTTCAAAAAATTTACGCTGATTCGTTTCAACATCTGAAAGCTATTAAAGTTTCAATATACAAATGAATAAAGCATATTATTTTGGTTTTCTCAATATTCAAAATTAGTTCCTAAAGAACAGGAGTTTTCAATCTGGGGGGAGTGCCCCCCTGAGAAGGCATGAAAGAATTTCAGGGAAGGTGTGCTGAGCTGTGAAAAAAACAAGACAAACAAATTTGGGGCTGCTATGTAATTTCTAGCAAATGCCTTCAACTTTAAATCAAGCTCATTTCACTGTAATATATATATATATATATATATATATATATATATATATATATATATATATATATATATATATATATATATATATATATATATATATATATATATATATATATATATATATATATATATATGGCTTAGGTCCAAGTATAAATACTTGTTCTTAAGTACAATTTTTTTAGTACTTGTACTTGAGCTTAATGTACTTGCAAATAATCAAGTACTTTTAAGTACAAATTAAATTTTAAAAGCATAAATCCTAAAAAATATTATTTATTCTGGAAAGAAAACAATGTATTTCTGATCCTCATATCTAATTTGTCATAAAAGTTTTTGAATTTGGATAAATCTCACTATTATTATTAAAATATGCAAATTTTAGAAGAAACGTTAAACAATTTAGGTGTTCCAGTTTTTTGTAACTCTTTGCCACCACTCTTTAGCATGGCTCCTTTCAAGGGAGGAGCAAAATTTAAGATAAAAGAAAGCCCCTCAAGTCAAAGCCTAATGCAAATCTCTAAGGTGAGCGTAGATTACAACATTAGAAAAATAATTCTAATAATAGTACATGCAAAAAAGACTATGTCTATCTTATCCCTAGTTATCAGTTCATTCATGCAAAGTAAGATAAAAATAAAACTAAGACCTACATATATTTACTAGACCTAACTAATGACATACCCTAAAATGGGGTAAAACCAACCATGTGGACAAACTAACCACCCTCAAATGTAAATTTTAATCAAGTATTTTTTTATGAAAAACTATTTATATTCTCGGTGTTGGATTTTTTTGGTAGAATAGTCTCCATATTTCCATGTTTTGTATAAACGTAATTTAATAAATGACAACAATAACTTTAAAAATTCCCCACTTTCTATGTAGGTTTTTTTTTTTGACAAAACTCAAAAATTTTTCTAAGGTCTATTCCAAAAATATAAATTGCATATGTAGCCATCAAACTTAGAGGATATGAAGAATAAAAAAAGGTAAGTGTTTGCATTTAAAATAGTAAATTTTATTTACTGTTGTTCAAAAGTGGAGTAATATTAACCATTAAGAAGTTTGAATAACATTTATATTTTTCAGCACACCTATGTAAAATTTTCAGAGGTTAAAAGGTGGAGGAGATACAAACTTGTTTATCCAGAACAATCTTTCACATACCTAATGATTGATTCTGTACACAGGAAAATTTTTGAAAATTTTCCTGAACACAGCACCAAAATGGTTAGATATACAAAAAAAAAAATTTCCAAACAAAAAATGCGAGTCTTGACAACTGTACAACCTCTGCAAGGTTTCCTTTCACACCCAACCATCTTAAAGATAGGAAGATTAAATGCAGGTGGAAAAGCATAATGTAGGGAGTCCTCAGAACAAGAGGTGAATGGAAAAGAGGAGGAACCACAAGGAGAAAGGTTGGAGTTTCCAATATTCACATAAAATTCATGCAAAAGCATGGCACCCCTCTACAAGGGCGATGAAAAGGTGGGAAATGTTAGAAGTCAATTGCCTCAAACACCCACTACTGTAGTACCTATAGAAAAGAGATAGTGTCCAATGTGACAATGCAGAGATAGATAGTCAAGTGAGATTGAAAGTAGGGAGCAATTTATTAGTCTTAGACTCAACTTTATCCAAAAGAAGGGTGAAACCAGAGCTCCCCAAATGTGAGAACATTACTCATTATGAGGGGGGGTAAGACACTTATATAAATGGAATTACTGTTCGGAAGAAAAAAATTTCTACAACCTGAACAGAGCTCCCAGCTTCCTTGAAGCCACTTTAGCAACTGTTGTGTTATGAGGTTTCCAAGACAATTTACTGTTTACATTCATTTCAAGAATGTTTGTGTTGTTTACAGGTGAGACTGGAGACATTAAGGATATAGGAGAGTCAGAAGATTATGTCAAGAGAGAGAGATTTGAAGAAGCTAGCAAGTTTTTAAAGAGTTGAATATTACAAGGTTGAGATGACTCCACTGGGAAATCCCATCCAGATTAGCAAGAAATAAATAGAATAAGGATGATGAAGTTAAGAAGTAATTCTGGATGTAAAAGGAACAGCAGATTTGAAATGAGTGGAACAATGGAGAGTTGAGTCACTGGCATAAGAATGAACAGGGTTGAAAGTGCAAATGAGAAAGATCATTGATGAAATGTGAAAGTAAAGTCAGAAGATAGAACAGAACCCTGAGCAACACTACAATTAACAGGAAAGAAAGATGAGGTCACTCCATCAACAGATGTCAATATGAAATGATATTATTGAAAACTAAAACTGAGTAATCAAAATGAAACTGGAAATCAAATGTAAAGGAATTTAGGGATAGTGACTTGTACCATACCTGGTAAAAAGCTTTGGATTTTTTTAAGTTCTACCACATAAAATTCCCCATAGTCCCTGTAGGTAGAATACTATAAATCAGAAGAAATGAAAGTATGTTATCAGTTTAAATCAATCATCAAAAAGAAAAGAACGAGACTCAAGATGAATCCAGAAATGAGTATTGAAGAGAATTTCAAATATTTTAGACATAACACAATTGAAAGCTTTAGGATGACAGTTAGAAAGATCAGTTTGGCTGCCTCTTTTTAATATTGGCTCAACAAATGCACACTTCCAGAATTAAAGAAAGGTATATAATTGATTCATAGAGAGAAGAGTCTAATAAAGACAAACACCAGCCCAGATGATATACTCTCTCAGAACTTGAGAGTAGAATTCCACCTGGGTCATTAGCCTTAGATTTCAGGATATCACACAATTATGTGTAATCACAGGTAGAGACATGGAACACCTGAGAGAAGGAGTAAGAGGAGGGATGCAAGAATCGTTCAGGATGAAATCAGATGGGAGAAAAAAAAAAAAAAAAAAAAAAAAAAGGTTGAAATGATTTTCCTTTCTAGAAGAAGTATTATCTACAGATTGTATATAGAATAAATGACTGAAATATTCTTCAAGATTTGCAAAACATTTTTGAATCGTTTTGGATGCAACAATGTTCTCAATGGCAGTACTCTGCTTCATCAAATTTAAATATTCTTTGTGTTTGAGAGCACTAATAATTGAACTATAAAATCTTGCTATATGAAAATATAAAAAATTTATCAATTGGCAAGTGTAATAGATCCTTGGCTTACGATGGACTGATGCTCTGAAAAGAGAAAAGGAAACAGAAAGGTTTTTTTGTTAGTGAAATCACAGTGCTTTTTCAAAGAAGTTTGGGAAGCTTCTTATGTCTTTATTGCATTACTAGAAAATATACTGGAAGAAATTTAGGAAACTCTCCACCAAAGAGGAAGAAATTGTTCAGTATTATGGCTTCCTCAATTCAAAACTCAACATAAACATACTAATTGCTGGAGCACATTAGCAATGAAATACAAAAATATCTTAATCAACTTTGTATTTCTAAAGAAAGGGATGTACAGATATATTGAAAAATTACAAAGATATATTTCCAACACTGGCAAAGCTGGAAAAGAAATATTTGGCTATTCCATCATCCTCTTTGCCTGTGGAAAGAATCATAAGCTCCATGGGAAGTATGTTTGTTAAATGCAACAACAAATACAATTATACTTTTAATTTTTACACTATGAAGGAAAAAATAAAATAAAATAAAAAAAGGCCTACAGAATTAAAGCTTAATTGCTTTCCAATATTTTTTATCCACTACTTACTTTAATTAAATTCTTGTATATTTTATTATATATATTGTTTATAATAATTAATTCAGAATTTAGGATTGAATCTCAGCAGTATAATTTTGAATGTTAATGACTGTTATTTTAAAAAAAAAAAATTTTATGCACATTTTCCTGTACTTGTACTTGAACTTTAAGTACAGTGGCCTGTACTTGGACCAAAACCATATATATAATATATATATATATATATATATATATATATATATATATATATATATATATATATATATATATATATATATATATATATATATATATATATATATATATATAATATAGGACTGACAGGGGCCCATTTTTACTGGGTCTTGGCTAAAAATCAGGGAAAACTGGGTTTGCCTGTCCAGGTTAAAATGGCAAATTATACTTAATGGTGGATTAAGTCAAATAAAATATAAGAAAATTAAGATTTTTTTTTTCTCGTTTTTAAAATATTTTCTTTTCCTTTTGTTTCTTTCGACCACTTCACTCGCTAGTGAATGTTCATCTTTGTGTTTTGATTTTAGATGCCCCCATAAAGGTTTGGCTGAAAATTTTTACTTGGGGCCCACAAAGATCCTCTTCTAATTTCCTGACTGCACATGTTACATTTAGCTATTTTGAGCCTATCCTGAAACATTGTAAAGTACTCCCATACTGCTGAAGCTGATCTTTTAACCATATTGACTGAAATTATAAACATAGTAATTTTGAAATAAATGTAGCTAAATGATACAAGTTTGATACATAGCAATAAAATAACAATGATAAGTATAAATACAGGTTATGTGAATAATTTTATATCTTACATTTTTTCAAACTTTACCTTAGGGCCTTACCTAGGTAAACCTGTTGAATCACTATTGTGAATCAGAAAAAAAAAAATTTCAAAAATGTTTGTACTTTTTTTTAAAACCTTTATTATACAAAATCTATAATTTTCTGAAACTATTTTTGGAGAAAATGCATATAATCATTAATTTAAGTGAATGTTCGCTATTCTACTCCTTCTTTATAACCAAATAAACCTCAATTAAATTTGTATCTAATTTTCTTAACCTAAAATATCATTGCTTTTGACCTCTCTACAAATTTTAGGCAACTCTGGCCAGATCCCTAGCCCTGGTCGGTCCATATATATATATATATATATATATATATATTATATATATATATATATATATATATATATATATATATATATATATATATATATATATATATATATATATATATATTATATATATATTAGGGATGGAGTGAAGTATCGGTAAAGTTCAGTATTATTTCAGGTATCGGAATCAATGAATTTGAAAATCTTAGTATCGGTAATCAGTATCGGTAAAAATTTTGGTATATGAATGGAAAACGGTAAACGTATATTTTCGGTATCGGTATATATCAGTACCTGTAAATTTTTAGGTATAGGTATCGGTAAAAATTTTGGCATCGCTCCATCCCTAATATATAATATATATATATATATATATATATATATATATATATATATATATATATATATATATATATATATATATATATATATATATATTATATATATATATATATATATATATATTATCTCAGGGTTGGCAAAAACCCAGCATTCTTTATTAAAAATCCAAAAAGTCAGTTATTTGGTAATGGCTTTTTAACCCTTACATGAGAAATCCCAGGACAGTAAAAAAATCTCAAGGTCATCTACAAATTATTATTATTATTATTATATATATATATATATATATATATATATATATATATATATATATATATATATATATATATATATATATATATATATATATATATATATATATATATATATATATATATATATATATATATTTATTTTATTTTTTTTTTTTTTCAATAAAACAAGATATTAGTATTCACACTGGCAGTTGCTTAAATCACCAGAGTGGGCAGATGTCAATATTTAGATAGATGATCAGTAAAGAAAAATGAATAGTAAGCATCATTTTGCATTGATAAGTGAAAGAACTGATACAAGCACATTTAACAAAATTTAATATTAAGAAAGAAAACAAGTAACAGAAGTCCTTCGTGAAACACAGGTGATAAGATCTAGCTCTTGGGCATAGTCAGCAATAAGTATTTTATCCACATCTGGGCCTTCTAGCAGTGTAAACTTTTTGACCATCTCTTAAAATATTAATCTCTGCCCACTCTGGTACTTTAGAGTGACACCAGTAGGAATTTTGGACATTTATTTCTTGTAAATTATTTCTTATAAATATATCTAATACTAATAACCTGTTTTATTAAAAGAAAAATAATAAAATTTATTTATATTTATATATATATATATATATATTATATATATATATATATATATATATATATATATATATATATTATATATATATATATATAATATATATATATATATATATAATTTTAATTGCAACTTTTTATAAACCGTGGAATCATTTTGTATAATTGTAAATAGAGCTAAACAAATTAGAGGATAAAGAAATACTTACCTCATCAGGGGTCGAACCACCGCATGTTGCGACTGAGAACGACAGGTGAAAAGATCTAGCTCTTGGGCATAGTCAGCAATAAGTATTTTATCCACATCTGGATAAGTCCTTCGTGAAACACAGGTGATAAGATCTAGCTCTTGGGCATAGTCAGCACCGAGCAGTCAGCATAGTAGAGCACCGAGTCTTTTGTCGTTCTCAGTCGCAACATGCGGTGGTTCGACCCCTGATGAGGTAAGTATTTCTTTATCCTCTAATTTGTTTAGCTCTATTTACAATTATATATTATATATATATATATATATATATAATATATATATATATATATATATATATATATATATATATATATATATATATATATATATATAATTAAATTTGTAGATGACCTTGAGATCTTTTACTGTCCTGGAATTTCTCACATAAGGGTAAAAACAATTACAAAAAACCAAAAGCCAGAACCAGTTTCATGGTCAAAAGTCCAAGCAGCCAATAAACAAAAATCCACTGACTTTTTTGTGCCAATCTTATATATATACTGTGTATATATATATAATATATATATATATATATATATATATATATATATATATATATATATATATATATATATATATATATATATATATATATATATATATATATATATATATATGTTCTTCAGTGGGCAAAGGCCAGAGGCCTACCAAATTCCACTGGAGTTGCGAAAGATCTATTATCATGGTCGATGGTGGCCGACGTGTCCAGATACACGGCGTTTGAAAGTATGCAAGTCAAAGGAAGTTGGGAAAACAGATGAAGGGAGTGTGTTCCAGACTTTACCAGTAGAGTATATGTAAGACTGAGCATAGCGGTTAAGTCTGGGGTCGGAGAGTTGGACAGAGAAAGGATGAGAATGTGTAGAAAGGCGTGTCGCACGAGCTCTTCTCAATGCAGGAGGTATGTGACAAGATAGTTCAGAAGAGCATTGTCCGTGTTAATAGCGATAGAAAAGAGAGAGTGACGCAACAATTCGACGGGCAGAAAGAGATTGAAGAGAGTTAGTAAGAGCAGGAGAGTTGATGAGACGAAATGCCCTTGACTCCACCTTCTCTAGGAGAGCTGTATGTGTGGAACCACCCCAGATGTGCGAAGCATACTCCATACAGGGGCGAACAACACCCCTATACAGAGCAAGCAACTGGGGTGGCGTGAAGTAATTCTGAAGGCGCCTCAGAACACCCAACCTCTTAGAAGCTTGTTTAGAAAGAGAAGTAATGTGATCTTTCCAAGAAAGATCACGAGAAAAAGAAACACCAAGAATATTAAGGAACAGATGAAGGCTTGAGTTGTGTGTTTTCGAAGAAGATATCATAGTTGTGTGGAAGATTGTGTCGAGTGGAGAGATGAAGGAATTGAGTTTTTGAGGCATTGAAAACAACCATGTTTTCTCTGCCCCAATTTGAAATACGAGAAAGATCAGAGGTTAGTTGCTCCAAGGCTACCCTTCTCGAGTCTATCAACTGCTGTTGGGTGGGACGTTTTTCAAACTGGAAGGAATAATGAAGGGTGGAGTCATCAGCATAGGAGTGGATAGGAGATGAGGTAATAGAGAGAAAGTCATTAATGAAAAGTAGAAAAAGTGTTGGGGATAGGAAAGAATCCTGAGGAACACCACTATTAATAGATTTAAAGGAAGAACGGTGGCCGTCTACAACAGCTGCTATAGAACGACCGGAAAGGAAATTAGTGAGAAGATCACAGAGAGAAGGATAGATATCGCAACAGGGAAGTTTGGAAATCAAAGCTTTGTGCCAGACTCTATCGAAGGCTTTCGATATGTCCAGCGCGACAGCAAAAGATTCACCGAAATGCCGAATAGCGGAGGACCAAGAGTCAGAGAGAAGGGAAAGAAGATCACCCGTAAAGCGTTTCTTACGAAAGCCATACTGGCGATCAGAGATAAGATTAGAAGAATTGAGATGTTTCCAAATCTTCCTGTTAAGGATAGATTCGAAAACTTTAGAGAGAACGGAGGTCAAAGAAATAGGACGGTAGTTGGAGGGTTGAGAGGGGTCCCCTTTCTTCGGCACAGGTTGAATGAGCGCACGTTTCCAGCAAGAAGGGAAGGTTGAAGTAGAGAGACAAAGACGAAATAGTTTACCGAGGCAGGGTGCAAGCTCGGAAGCACAAGTTTTGAGAACCATGGGAGGAATACCATCAGGACCGTACGCCTTCTTAGTATTAAGCTCAGAGAGAGCAGAAATAACATCTTTAGAAGAAATTCTAATTTTAGGCATAATTGAGTTAGAGGGGGTTGAAGGAGGAGGAATAGCTCCGGAATCGTCTAAGGTTGAATTAGAGGCAAAAGTTTGAGCAAAGAGTTCAGCTTTAGAAGAAGGTAAAACAGCAGTTGTGCCGTCGGAAGATATTAAAGGAGGGAAAGAGGAAGAAGCAAAGTTAGAGTTGACATTTTTTGCAAAATGCCAGAAAGAACGTGAAGAAGAGGAACCAGAAAGATTATTGCATTTTCTACGGAGAAAGGAGTTTTTAGTGTTACGAAGGATAGATTTTGCACGATTCCGGGATGAAATATAAGTAGCGTGAGTTTCTGGAGTTTGAAGACGACGGTAATCCCTGAAGGCAGCATCCCTGCGGCGGATAGCACGAGAACAAGCAGAGTTAAACCAAGGTTTGTTAGGTTTAGTAGAAGGGAAAGAATATGGAATGTATGCCTCCATGCCAGAGAGAATCACCTCGGTAATGCGTTCTGCACACTCCGAGGGACCCCTCCCACGGAAGCAATAATCATTCCACGGGAAATCGAAGAAGTACGACCGCAAGTCCGACCAGCTTGCGGCACCGAAGTGCCACAAACGTTTCCTTTCCGTAGAAGGGGGTCTTTCCTGCGGAAGACTTGAAGAGATAGAAGAGGATACAGAGATAAGAAGTGATCGGAGGAACCCAGAGGAGGAAAGAGTTTAACAGTATAAGGAGAAGGATTAGAAGTTAGGAAAGGTCTAGAATGTTGGGTTCATCTCCAAGACGATCAGGGATACGAGTAGGGAGCTGCACCAACTGCTCAAGGTCGTTTTGGATAGCGAAAAGGAAGGCACGTTCACCAGCTGTATCATGAGAACTAGAAGAAAGCCATTGGCGGTGGTGAACATTGAAATCACCTAATATGATGATTTCAGAGAAAGGAGAAGAAGAATGTGCTCTATTTTGGAGTTTAAATAGTCGAAGAATTTAGCATAGTCAGTAGAATTAGGAGATAAATAAACTGAACAAATGAATTTAGTCGTAGAATGGCAAGAGAGCCTAAGCCATAATATATATATATATATAATATATATATATATATATATATAATATATATATATATATATATATATATATATATATATATATATATATATATATATAATATATATTCTTTAATTGCCACTAGTATAAACCGTGGAATCGTTTTGTATACTTGTATGACTGCTTGAGGATTCGAACTAGGGCCCAAAAGATGGAATGCCATTGTGCTAACCACTACACCACTGATGGTTCAAAAGGAAATCGTCTGGAACTTCTATTGACATAGCGCCTTAGTAAAAAAGCTCCGTAAGATCTCCCCGACCACAACTTGGGCGTAGGGTTAATGGACGAAGGTTCTATCCTCGTATACCGCAGACTCATTTGTTATTCTTTTAATTGCCACTATAGTATAAACCGTGGAATCATTTTGTATACTTGTATGACTGCTTGAGGATAACAAATGAGTCTGCGGTATACGAGGATAGAACCTTCGTCCACTAACCCTACGCCCAAGTTGTGGTAGGGGAGATCTTACGGAGCTTTCTTACTAAGGCGCTATGTCAGTAGAAGTTCCAGACGATTTCCTTTTGAACCATCAGTGGTGTAGTGGTTAGCACAATGGCATTCCATCTTTTGGGCCCAGGTTCGAATCCTCAAGCAGTCATACAAGTATATATATATATATATATATATATATATATATATATATATATATATATATATATATATAATATATATATATATATATATATAGTATAGTACAAAATAACATTTTGCCATATGCAACATTTTCAAATGACATTTTCTATATTATTTTACAAATTATTTAAACCAAAGTAAAATAAAATATTCCATAATTGTGTTAGGATAGAATAACACTTGAAATATTTAGTTAGCACTTAGATACTAATTACTGCAAGTTTTAAAACATCTCTCTTCCTTCAAATGTGCTTCATTCCTAGTAATTTTCATAAATATAGAACAAATCTTATTCTTTTTTAAATCAATATTTGTTTTGTTTCTTTAAAAAATGATAAATAAAATTATATAATTTTTATCTGACTTTAAAAAAAGAATAGTATGAGATAAAAAAAATTTACACTGTATGAAGGCCATTTTAAATTTCCTAATAGTAAAATGCTATTTCTGTTTCCATTTTTTAATAATTTAAATATTTGACCATACCTTTATTATTGTTTTTCCACTCTTCCTTGTACTGATTCAAAATATTCTTTAGGTGTTTAACAGATTTTTTCTTATTAGGATAAAGCGTTTCAATAATACTTATTGACTTCTCAAAATATAAAAGTGCATCTTCCTTATTGGTAAATTTTTTAAATCTCATGCCTTTAAAATTATTTACTTGCAACTGACATTCTTCCCTGAAATGTATTTAAACATTATTAAATAAGAGCATGATGAAAATACACTAGACATCTATGTATCAAAAAAAAATGTTGAAGGAATATTCCTTCACTATTAAAGGTAATAAAAATAAATTTTCCAAGTATACATTGTGTAGTAGAATGGTATATGGTAATCTTCATTTTGGTTGCTCATGTACCTAATAACAAGGGATGCCCAATATATAAAAAAAATACTGATGTACTTAGCAAAAATTGGCTGTTTGGTAAATTAATCTTTTTTGTTGGCTGTTAGGCGTAGATAACAAACAATAATTTTTGGTTAGGATAGGTCTATTTACTGGCAGTTAGGCAAACTTTTACCCTTTAAGTCCAGGTTAAATTAAGTCAAACTGGTTTGCTAGATCTAACAAACTAGTTCAATAACCTAACATGGATTTAAAGGATAAAACTACACCTAACAGCAAGCAAATAGATCTAACTTACCCAAAAACCCCTGTTTGCTAACTACA
>SEYY01012742.1:0-12167 GCA_009176605.1 Armadillidium nasatum
AATGACGGTAATTTATTAACGTAATGACGATAATTTGACCGAAAGACGGTAATTTTGACGGATATAAAGACGGTTTTTATGAAAAATATTTAGTTAAAACAAAAATATGAAAAATATTCAAATAGAGATTTGAGAATTAAGAATTTTCAGGATTTCTCATAAGTAGAGTATGGATTGTAGGGATTTAAGGATTCCCAGGAGTAAGGAATGGAATATTATACGAGGTTTTATAAAGGTAGTAGTTATAATGGTAATAGAATAATATTTTAACAAGCAATTAAGTTTGAAGATAGACAGATAGGCAAAGAGATTGTAATGGAATTTTGGAATTTATGAAATAAAGAATTTATGGAAAACAATGGAACAATACTGTGGAACGAAGTTGGATATTAAGAATTATTATATATTATATATATATATATATATATATATATATATTATATATATATATATATATATATATATATATATTATATATATATATATATATATATATATTATTATATATATATATATATAATATATATATATATATATATATATAATATATATATATATATATATATATATATATATATATATATATATATATAATATATATATATATATATATATATATATATATATAATATATATAATTTAAATATAGAGAAGAGAGAGAGAGGAGAGAGAGGATAATATTACATAATATAGGAATATAAGAATATATGTGAGATCAAAATTTTTAGTGACATTTGAAGTGAAAAAATAAGTAGTAGTCTGGTATAGGATGATTTCATCTTAGGAAGTGGATATTTAGGATATTTAGGATACTTTTAGGATGTAGGAATATTGGTACATTGTTAGGACTAAATAATGGATATAGGATAAGGAAGAAAAGACAGTCAAATATACACAATGCAGGTTAATATTTTTTGACTTTAGTTTGTTTAAATTTCTTAATATATTTAGGAATTAATGGAATTGAAATAGGATTAGCATTATTTGAACGAATAATGACAAAAAATTATTATAATGCAATCGGAGCAATTTAACGATCTTCTCAACTGCACTTTTAACTCTGTTCACTATTATGCTGATGATTCAACTCTACATTCTTCTACTCATTTCAAATCTGCTCCCTCTTTTGCTTCTAGAGTCGCTTCTCGTCTTCACTTCGGTCTATTCTTGCCGATATGATGATTTCCCGGTGACATAGCAACCTTTGAAATTCACTCTTTAAAAACTCAACTTCTTTAACTCCCTCTCAAAACCCTCCCAACTTTCTGTCTCTTAGATGGCTCTCCCGTCTACCCTGTAATACATTAACATTCTTGTCTAAACATAAACAACAAACTGTCTGGAAACCACATATACAATGGTTTTAAAGCTGCCTCTAAGAAGCTGGGAGTTCTGATCAGGTTGCGAGAGTTTTTTTTCTTCTGAGCAGTTACTCCAGATATATAAGGGTCTTATTCATCCTTGTATGGAGTACTGTTCTCAATTTGGGGGGCTCAGCTCCTCCTCTCTTCTGGCTGGGTTGAGTCAAAGCTATGAGAATAATAAACTGTCCCTCGTTTCAAACTCTCTTGACCTCTGTCTCTGCGACGTGACGTTTGCTCGCTATTTTTTTCTACAGTATAAATGGCAGGTGCTCGAGGGAATTGGCTTCGCATTCTCCACATTGCGTCGTCCTCACTGCCAGGGTGCCCTGCTTTCTCACCATTTTGTGTGGACGTGGGAACCAGGCTAGCCCGTTGTGGACTTTCTTCTTTCCAACCCTCTATTATGAGGAATTCTCTACCATATTATATTTTCCAACTGTATTTATTATCTTCCATCTTTAAGTCTTCCGTCTGCGCACCTGAGGGCTGTGCGTTAGGTGGTGTTTGTATGAGTTTGTCTTGTTGGTGTGCCCCCTCCTTGAAAAGGGCTCTGCCCGTGAGTGGTTGCGTTTTGTAAAAAAAAAAAAAATATGAAAAATAAGAAATTACATATAGTATAAGATAGTACTATAAGTGTAAAGAAGTCGTATGGGTTTAACCACTATATGGTATATATTGTCATTAGACAAATGAGAGATATAGGACTCTTATATAGAAGATAATAAGAAATTTTCCTTTTTATAGAAAAAAAGTAATTAAGTAGGCAATTTCTGACAAAGGTAAATTCAGAATTTTTTGAACAGGTAAAAGTCCGTCAATATTTGACTTTTATAGGATTTTAAGGATTACAGTTTTAAAAACTGTTAGAATCTCAATTTATGACAGGACAAAATTGAATAGATTTGCAGAATTTTCTCTATAATGCAGACTTCTAGAGAAAATATACAGGATATAGTAAAAGGTATGTAGTAGGTATAAGTTAAAATTGTACACAATGAGGATTGGTATTAATTAAATTTTATAAAGGTTAATAAAATATACAGCGACAAGTGCTGAGAATGAAAGACAGGCAGGATAAATAGGTTTGCAATTTATAAATTAGGATAATATAGCATTATGCGATATAGGAGACGTATTACAATAAAAAAAAATTATATACGGAAAATATTCTACCAAATAAGGAATAGAATTTTTATATAAAATTTTATGGTAATTTTTAATGTATAAATACGTTTTTACCTCATTACATATAGGATTTGACAAAGGAAACTAACGGATGATCAAGGATGAACAAGGTTTCTCTGTTGAATGGTCAGTTGAAAATGCTATAGAGCAAGTTTTTTTTGGATTGCTATGGAGCAGGTTACTAAAGTAGGATTGCTATGGAGCAGGTTTGATAGGTTGCTAGTTTGCTAGGTTGCTGAGGTGCTAGAACCCTAAAATATTATAAAAATTATTAGTTATGTATTAACAGGAAATTTTAGTTAATATAAATAACAAAAATTTTATAAAAATAGGAAATATGGATATAAAATAAAGATTTTATTTTATTTTACGGAGAGAAATGTTTCTTAATTTTTATAGGACAATTAAGAAGTTTGAAGATTAAAGAAGGTGATTAACTCCTTTAGATTTTATCAGATGTTTGGGACATCTGAGGAATGATAGGAAATTTTTACAGGTAATAGAGAAAATTATAGGACATTTTTACTCTAAAATTTTATATCCTGTTTTAATAAAGGAAATGGTTAATCCAATTTGCAAATGATGATATTTATATTTAAAATCCTATAACGAGTTTATTATTTGTATCATAAATATATATAAAAATATAAATGAATAAATATACACACACTCTAGAAAAATTGAGGAATTAAATTTTTATCACAAATTTGAAATTGAGATAAGAATTCAGAAATGGTAAATAAATGGATATGGAATTCTAGGTACTCGCAGATGAGTATTATAGAAGTTGATTTTATTTGAATATGGATTCAAATTGCAAAAAGAGGAGGAAAAAGAAAAGATGTACAGTTGCTACAGACTGTACTTCGGAAAATATTTCGGATTTTTCAAGTTGTTTTACGGTTTACAGACTAAAGTGTTAATATCGGAATTTTTCTAGTTATTTAAAGGAAATTAGAATGTTATGTAATTTAGGAAAGAAAAAAAATTTTCCATTACGGAGGTTATATTTCCGGTGATTAATAAAATATTCTAGAGGAATTTAACAATTGTAAGGAATTGTATTAAAGAAGAAAAATTTTTTTCTATATGAACAAAAAAATATAAAAAAATTTATTTAATAACGGAATTAGCTTCGGCAGCTGTTTGGTTTGCGTTAAATGAAGTTTTTATTACGGAATAAATAAGAGAAAGTTGAGGTAGATAACTACTAATTATAATGATTCTACGGTACATTGTAGGTAAAGTAGATTATTACAGTAATTAATTAAATAAATGAATAAAATGAACATTCATTCTCAAAAGAAAGGAAAAAAAAAAAATTCATGATTATTATTATTATCGGAATGCAAGGCAAGAGAGATGGGAAGAGTATTTAAACTCTATAACCTCAAAATAAAATAAAGCAATAATCAAGCAAAGCGACAAATGAATGCAAGGGAAAAATGATACAAAAATTGACGCAAAAAGGCACTGAACGTTAGAGATAGACTCCGAGTCTTTTTACTCATGTGTATGTTTAAAGGTTTCGCGCACTAAGAAAAGCAATTCGTTTGACGTTTGGCACACAGAAGCGAGCGAGATGAATTTTATGAGGCAAATTTTTATAAAGGAGAGCTCGTTTGAGACTGCTAAGGTTTGTCGACAGCAAGAATAAAAATACAATTTTTATTGCAAGGTTTAAATGAGGAAGATTTTCTTTCGTATGGAGAAAGTATGATATTAATTTTATTTCCGACAAATTAATTAAATTAAGGAATTAATTTATAACGGAAATTAAATACAATGGTTAAGTACAACAATAATGAAGAATAACGGTAATTAAGTACTAAATGGATATATTAGATAAAGTAATATACTGGATATATACTAGGTATAGTACTGAATAATGTACTAAATAAAGTACTGAATAAAGTACTGAATTAAAATAATACACCTATACGAACTTAAGTGTAATTAAATTATAGGTATAAAGGAATATAAGTACTTATGGTACTAACGGAACGGTAAATTTCGGAGTTTTATTTATGGTATGGTTTGAATACAAGAAAATATAGGTATGCAATGGTAGGAAATTATAATTGATTCGGTAAATGGTACTTAGGGACAAGAATAGTACATGTAAAGATACATGAATTGGAATTTAATACAGCTGTGATACATTTGAATAGTACTTGATACGCATAACGGTACATAAGATTTGGGTTAGGTGTATTCAAATACAGGAATTTAATTGAATTTTAAATAAATTATTATTATGAATAAAAATAATAATAATAATAATAATAATAATAATTATTATTATTATTATTATTATTATTATTATTATTATTATTATTATTATTATTATTATTATTATTATTATTATTATTATTATTATTATTATTATATATTATTATTATTTTATTATTATTATTATTATTATTATTATTATTTTTATTATTATTATTATTATTATTATTATTATTATTATTATTATTATTATGTTTTATGTAATATAAATATAATTAACAATATTAAAATAATAAAAAAAAAAAAAAAAAAAAAAAAAAAAAAAAAAAAAAAAAAAAAATAATAAAAATAAATAATAATAAATAATAATAATATAATAATAATATAATAATATATATAAATATATAAATTATATAATAATAAACATAATATATAAAATAATAATAATATAATATAATAATATTATAATGATAATAATAATAAATAATAATAATAATAATAATAAATAATAATAATAATAATAATAAATTATTATTATTATATTATTATTATTATTATTATTATTATTATTCATAAAATAATTATTAACTTCTACTAATTATTTTTGAATACAACTAACTCAAATTTATATACCGTTATGCGTATCAAGTACTATTCAAATGTATACAGCTGTATTAAATTCCAATTCATTAACTTTACATGTACTATTATTGTCCCTAAGTACCATTTACAGAATCAATTATAATTTCCTACCATTGCATACCTATATTTTCTTGTATTCAAACATACCATAAATAAAACTCCGAAATTTACCGTTCCGTTAGTACCATAAGTACTTATATTCCTATATACTATAATTTAATTACATTAATTTCGTATATGGTTATTTTAATTCATACTTCATTTTATTATTATTCAGTACTATACCTAGTATATATCCAGTATATTACTTTATCTAATATATCCATTTAGTACTTAATTACCGTTATTCTTCATTATTGTTGTACTTAACCATTGTATTTAATTTCCGTTATAAATTAATTATTTGTCCGTCATTTAAAATAATTAATTTTTTTAATATATTTCTTGTCGTTGAGAGAAAATCATTTTAACCTTGCCTTGCAATAATAATAAAAATTTTAATTTTTAATCCTTGCTCTTGTCCGTCAAAACGAGCTCTCCTTTTTCAAAAATTTGTTGCAATTTTACTTATCGTTACGAGCATTTTTGCCTCACAAATTTCGCTCGCTTCTGTGTACCAAACGCGCCAAACAGTACCTTAACACGACACAGAGTCTATCTCTCGTCACCTTCAACGTGTAAAATCCCGATGCATAAACATCGTTCACTGCCTTCTTGTGTCACTTACTTCATTCGTCTCGAGTAAAAAGTGCCAATATTTTTCCCTTGCATTCAATTATCATCTTGCTTGATTATTGCTTTATTCTAAAGGTCATTTAGTATATCTTCTCATCTGTCTTTACCTTACATTCCGATAAAAGTAATAATAATAAAATTATTTTTTTCCTTTCCATTTGAAAATGAATATTCATTTTATTCATTTATTTAATCGCTTACTATAATAATCTACTTAAGCAACAATGTACGCAGAATCGATTATAATTAAGTAGTATTCACCTCAATCGTCTCACCCCATTTGAGAGCAAACCAAATAAGCTACCTAAGCTATTTCCGTATCGCTACTATTTCCTTCCTTAATAATAGTAATAGTAATAATAATAATAATAAAAATAAAATTTATTTTTATTTCTTTTCCCAAATATACGATAGGGAAAATTTCAAAACATTCTAGTTTATCCGTTAAATAACTAGAAAAATTCCGATAAAAATATTCTAGTCTGTAAACTGTAAAACAACTAGAAAAATCGGAAATATTTTCCGAATTACATTGCCTGCAAAATTCAGCAACTGTACATCTTTTCTTAATCATCCTGCTTTTTGCAAATTTGAATCCATATTCAAATCAAACTCCTAGAAAACAACTCGGCAGTTGAGTTCCACTGGAATTTATTCAAATATATCCGAGTCACCTTACTCATCTACCGAATCACCTTAGAATTCTATATTCTGATTTACCTTACCATATTCCGATTTCTTAATCCCAATTTCAAATTTTGTGAAAAAAATTTAATTCCTCAATTTTACTAGAGAGTGTGTATATTTTTTCATTTATATTTTTTTAATTATTGTCCATAATAAACTCGCCATATAGAATTTAAATAAATATATCATTATTTTCAATTGGATTATCCATTTCTATATTAAACAGGATATAAAATTTAGAGTAAATTTCTAATAATTTTCTCCATAATAAATTTCCGTAGAATTTCCTTAAATCATCAGATGTCCAAATTTGATAAATATTCTAAAGAGTCATATCTTCTTAATTAACCTTCAAATTCTTCATTGTCTATAAAATAAGAAACATTTTTTTTCCGTAAAAAAATAAAACTTTTATTTTTTTCATAATTTCATATTTTTTATAATTTTTATACCTAAAAAATTCATGTTAATCACAATAACTAATAATCTTTATATATTTTAGAGTTCTGGAATAACCTAGCTCCTCAGAACCATCTAACGAAAATCTAGCTCCATAGCTACAACCTAATCCGAAAACTTGGCTCCGCAAGCTCAATTTGAGCTTATAACCATTATAAGTCTTTCAACCATCCAACAGAGTTCCAATATCTTGTTGATCCTACATCCTCCGAAAATCCTTATAATAACAAGGTAAAAACGTATTTATCTTATTTACCAAATTTTAATATAATTCTATCCATATTTGGTAGAATATTTTCCGTATATAATTTTTTTTTTTGTAATACGTCTCCTATATCGCATAATGCTATATTATCCTATTTATAAATTGCAACCTATTTATCCTGCCTGTCTTTCATTCTCAGCACTTGTCGCTGTATATTTTATTAACCTTTATAAAATTTAAGTTATATAATTACCAATCCTCATTGTGTACAATTTTAACTTATTTACCTGACTACATACCTTTGTACTATATTCCTGTATATTTTTCTCTAGAAGTCCTGCATTATAGAGAAAATTCTGCCAAATCTATTCCATTTTGTCCTGTCATAATTGTAGATTTTAAACATTATTTAAAACTGTAAATATAATCCTTAAAATCCTGTAAAAAGTCTGATATCGACGTGACTTTTACTTTGTTCAAAAATTCTGAATTTACCTTTGTTCAGAAATTTGCCTTACTTAATTACTTTGTTTTCTATAAAAAGGAAAATTTCTTATTATCTTCTATATAAGAGTCCTAGTATCTCTCATTTGTCTAATGACAATATATACCATATAGTAGTTTAAACCCATTACTACTTCTTTACTACTTTATAGTACTATCTTATACTATATTGTGAAATTTTTTATTTTCATATTTTTTTTTTTTTTTTTTTTAACAAACGCAACTCACGGCAGAGCCCTTTTCAAGGAGGGGGCACACACACAAGGACAAAACTCATACAAACACACACACCTAACGCACAGCCCTCAGGTGGGCGCAGACGGAAACTTAGATTGGAAATTAAATACATGAAGAAAAAGATGGTAGAGAATTCACATAATAGAGGTGGCTGGAAAGAGGAGGTACCACAACGGGCTAGCTTGATTCCTACGTCCACAAAATTGGTGAGAAAGCAGGGCACCCTCGCAGTGAGGACGACGCAATGGTGGAGGAATGCGAGAGGCCAATTCCCTCGAGCACCTGCCATTGTAGTCCTGTAGAAAAGAGATAGCGAGCCAACGTCACGTCGCAGGGACAGAGGGTCAAGAGAGTTTGAAAGTAGGGGACAGTTTATTAATCTCATAGCTTTTGACTCAACCCTATGAAGAGAGGAGGAGCCTGAGCCCCCAAAAGGCAGTACTCCATAAAGGATGAATAAGACCCTTATATATCTGGAGTAACTGCTCAGAAGAAAAAAATTCTCGCAATCTGAACAGAACTCGCTTCTTAGAGGCAGCTTTAGTTGTGATATGTGGTTTCCAAGACAGTTTGTTGTTTATGTTTAGACCAAGAATGTTAATGTTATTTACAGGTGAGACGGGAGAGCCATCGAAGAGGATAGGAAGTTAGGAGGTGTTTTTGAGAGGAGATGTAAGTTGAGTTTTTAAAGAGTTGAATTTCAAAAGGTTGCTATGTCCCACCGGGAAATTCCATCCAGATCGGCAAGAATTAGAATCGGAAAGTTGAAGACGAGAAGCAAGTCTAGAAGCAAAAGAGGGAGCAGATTTGAAATGAGTAGAAGAATGTAGAGTTGAATCATCAGCAGAAGAGTGAACAGAGTTAGAAGTGCAGTGGAGAAGATCGTTATAATTGCTCCGATTGGCAATTTATAATAATTTTTTTCATTATTTCCGTTAAAATAATGCTAATTCCTATTTCAAATTGCCATTTAATTCCTAAATATATTAAGAAATTTAAACAAACTAAAGTCAAACAAATATTTAACCTGCATTGTGTATATTTATGACTGTCCTCTTTCTTCCATTATCCTATTATCCATTATTTAGTCCTAACAATGTACCAATATATCCTACTATCCTAAAAGTATCCTAAATATCCTAAATATCCTACTTCCTAAGGATGAAAATCATCCTATTACCGAGACTACTATTTTTTTTTTCACTTCAAAATTGTCACTAAAAATTTTGATCCTCACATATTCTTATATATTCCTATATATATGTATATATATTCTTCTCTCTCTCTCTCTCTCTCTCTCTCTCTATATATATATATATATATATATATATATATATATATATATATATATATATATATATATAATATATATATATATATATATATATATATATATATATATATATATATATATATATATATATATTATATATATATATATATATATATATATATATATATATATATATAATTATATATATATATATATATATATATATATATATATAATATATATATATATATATATATATATATATATATATATATATATATATATATATATATATATATATATTATATTATATATATATATATATATATATCATATCCAACTGTCGTTCCACAGTATTGTTCCAGTTGTTTTTCCATAAATTCCTGTTATTTTCCATAAATTCCAAATTCCATTACAATCTCTCTATCTGCCTATCTTCAAGCTCTTTGTTTGATAAATTATTATCCTTATTACCATTATTCCTACTAACCTTTTTGGTCTATAAGGAACACCCTCTACAATTTTATTCTTTAATCCTGGAATCCTTAAATCCCTATAATCCATTCTCTCATCTTGAGAAATCCTGAGAAATCCTACTTCTCAAATCTCGAATTTTCATTCATAATTTCTTTTACAACATGTTGTTTTCACTAAACTTTTTCCTAAAAATTTTAAATTCAACCGTCTTTATATCCGTCAAATTACCATCTTTACGTGAATAATTTACCGTCTTAACGTTATTAATTACCGTCATTTCGTTAATAAATTCATAATTTTCTTTAATTCTCTCGAAATGTTAAATAACCGAATGTAAAAACCATTCCCAAACCATATACTACGTTCAATAAATTTACCTACATACCTAGTTCATCCTTTATTGTTTTAATAAAAATTTCCTTTTCAGAAAAAAAAAAATTTCAGAAATTCCAGTACTTCCAGAATTACCTATATGAATTTTTATTCAGAACTTCATTACAGAATGCTACTTACCCTCATCTACTGATTTCATTCAATTTTGTTTCATTATTATTATTTTTTTGCTGATTTTTTTTCCTTTATTTCAACAGTTACAACTTAGTTATTGTTTACTTATTAATTTTATTTTTGCTATTTTATCCTGCCTATTTAATTTTTTTAAAACTTTTATCTCATATTTTTTATATCACTTTAAATTTAACTCAATTTTTTACATTTAAATTTCATTTTTTTTTTTTTAAATTAAATTTCATTTTTTTAAACTAACTTCAAAATTTTGCAAATTTCATTTCAAAATTTTCATTCATCTTTTACTTGAATGTTTTTTTCCTCATTGTACTAATTGCATTATTTTTTTCAGTGCCTACTAATCCTGCATTTTTCTCCAATCTTTTGTTTGTACAACACCCCACCACTGTCATATACCTGCCATTTTGGATGAGTGATAGAACCTATGTCTAGTCAAATTTTGTTGTACCTTCAGAACATCCTTCCATCTGGATGAATAAATTGTGAACAATTCCATTTCAATTGGACTACTTTTGTACGAGAATGAATTGTCTACCCTGCGCTGAACAACTACCCGTATAATCGTTTACATTACCTTTCAAGCATGAAAATATGCATTTTTATTTTTAGTTGATAATCTTAACTAATCTGTTTACATGGAATATTATTCGTTCTTGAAATGTTTTAGAAATTATTATTCTATAGTGCCACTTTTTGCCCTCGTTCTAAAAAATTTTATAATTTCAATTTTAAATTTGTAAATATTTTTTGCTTTTTCTTTGGTTCTCTCATTCATCTTTCTTTTACTCAATTTTATTTACAATTTACACTTTTACCTAGAAAAATTTTGCCATTTTTATTGTAATTTTACGTAACAATTTTTTTCCTTTATTTTTATTCTTATTTTTTACTAGTGTTCCCATTTTTGCATTTTTTTAAGTCTTTTTTTTATATTTTCTTTACATTTTTGCATTTATTTACATTTTGCGTTTTTTTGTATTTTTTTGCATTTCCATTTTGTATTTTGTATTTTTTTCTTATATATAAACTATATAAAACTTATATATAATTTCATTATATTTCTCTTTTTGTTAAATTCTTTTCCTAAAATTTTATAACTCCATTTCAATTTTAATTGTTATTTTAAAATAATTCTATATACAAAAATCCATTACAATTTTAAATTGTTATTTTTAAATTGTAATTCTATATACAAACTTTCAAAATTTTCGCTCGCGTTTTTTCATATGTATACAATTAACTTTAATATTGATAATGGCAATTCATAATATTATTATTTTCATATAAATTTTACAAATATGTACTTTTACATCTCCTTACACAAATTACAATAAACATATCCTTACACAAATTACAATTTCAATACAATAACCATAAATAACCAATTTTCAGTATTAAATAACTGTAATACTGAATATAATAACTCGCATTCTTGCTGTTCTTGTCATATTTCCATGTCGTATCTTGTGTATAATTGTTGTTTCTTTCTTTACTTCCCAATTTTTTTATTTTTTTTTTTATTTTTTTTTATTTTTTATTTATTTATTTATTATTTATTTTTTTTTTTGCACATTTCAAAACTGTCAAACGTTTTATAATTTTAAATTCTTAATTTTCAATTATTAATTCCGACATTCTT
>SEYY01012743.1:0-2500 GCA_009176605.1 Armadillidium nasatum
ATATAATATATATATATATATATATATATATATATATATATATATATATATATATATATATATATATAGCAAGTATTGAAATCGACATGGCTCGTGGAGTTAAAATATTCAAACTTTTTTAAGTCAGCTATTCAAGGAATCGAATCCTGACTTCTAAGCTGATAAGACAGAGCCTTACCTCTGTACCACGACAGTTCAAAGAAAAAAACTCACGAAAAACAAACTCAAAGAACTCTCCCGACTGCACTATGGCACAGAGCAAAGAGTCAGTTACTATCCATTCTCTCTCTCTCTGTCTTTCTCTGTCTCTGTCTCTGTCTTGTCTGTCTCTCTCTCTGTCTCTCTCTCTGTCTCTCTGTCTCTCTCTCTCTGTCTCTCTCTGTCTCTCTGTCTCTCTCTCTGTCTGTCTCTCTCTCTCTCTCTCTCTCTCTCTCTCTCTCTCTCTCTCTCTCTACACACATACACACAGCCTATAAGTAAGCCTTAAAACCACATGATTCGTGGAGTTACAATATACAAACTCTCTTGGTTCTGAGGTGACGCTCTGTCTTACCAGCTTAGAGAACATGGTTCAATTCCTCATATTGTATTTTTGAAGAGTTTATATATATATATATATATATATATATATATATATATATATATATATATATATATATATATATATATATATATATATATATATATATATATATATATATATATATATATATATATATATATATATATATATATATATATATATATATATATATATATATATATATATATATATATATATATATTATAAAGATTAAATGCAAATTCAAATTTTTTTAAAATAATTATCAAATGAAAATTTAAACAAATAAAAAAAATAAAAATAAAAATAAAAATTAAAAATAAATAAAATGAAAAAATTACTTTTGAAAAAAATGTTGAACGATCTTTTTGCACAACAGAAATTATTTTCATATTTACTGAATGGTTAATGAATCGCCATTGAGAGATTTAAAAAAAAAAAAAAAAAAAGACATTAATTATACTCTAGTAAATAGAAAAACATTCATCAAATGTATTTTGGTACATAAATTATTTTAATTAAACATTCAGAGTTCAAAATTAAAGAATGCACCCCTTTTGTTGGGAACCATTAATACTCTCTTAATCTCATCCCATCCAAGAAAAAAGAAAACTAATAATTACCTGGATTGGTTTATTCCACTTCGAAGGAGGTCTGCTTTGCCTATATTTTCTAAGATGGAGACCGCAAGGGTTGCAAAGCGTCTCTTTCTGGTCATTTTTCCGCCATGGAACGCCATCTACACTTAAACAATTAACACACTGTTTCTGTAAATAAAGAAAAAAGGTTTGTGTGAATGTATCTATAACAATTACGAGATATAATAATTGGAGTAGAGACAATAATAATAATAATAATAATAATAATAATAATAATAATAATAATAATAATAATAATAAAAATAATAAAAATAATGAAATAATGAAAATAATAATAATAATAATAATAATAATAATAATAATAATAATAATAATAATAATAATAATAATAATAATAATAATAATAATAATAATAATAATAATAATAAATAATAATAATAATAATAATAATAATAATAATAATAATGAAATAATGAAATAATAATAATAATAATAATAATAATAATAATAATAATAATAATAATAATAATAATAATAATAATAATAATAATAATAATAATAATGATAAAGTAAAATAATGAAAATAATAATAATAATGAAAATAATAATAATAATAATAAAAATAATAATAATAATAATAATAATAATAATAATAATAATAATAATAATGATAATAATAAAAAAAATAATAATAATAATAATAATAATAATAATAATAATAATAATAATAATAATAATAATAATAATAATAATAATAATATAATATTTTATCTAATTAATTTTTTTTTTCATTTTTTTTTTATTATTTAATATATATATATATATATATATATATATATATATATATATATATATATATATATATATATATATATATATATATATATATATATATATATATATATATATATATATATATATATATATATATATATATGATAATAATAATAATAATTTTGATTAGTAAAATAGATCAGTTAATTACTTTTAAATTAAAATAAATACAAGCGCCAAGAAAGCAATTTTATTATTTTAATTAAAATCAATATAGAACCCCAAAGTTTTATTATAATAATAATATTTTCGTATTATTATTATTATTATTATTATTATTATTATTATTATTATTATTATTATTATTTTTATTATTAATGTTATTATTACTATAATTGTTAAATATAATTCAAACTTCAAAATATTAATTATTTGTAAACTTTAAACTTTAATTTTGTTTTTTTTTCTTTTTTTTTTTAAAAAAAAAAAAAAAAAAAAAAGAATAAAATGCGTACCTTTCTTTCAATTTTGCGTGATGATCTCCCAGATGGGCCTGAAACAAATA
>SEYY01012743.1:7500-19757 GCA_009176605.1 Armadillidium nasatum
CATCCCTCTTCATCATCGCCCCCCATTCTGACTCTGTCCTCCACAACTCTTCCACCCTCTTCTAAATTCAAATTCCTTCCACCTAAAATTTCTCTCACTCCATCCATCCAATTGCAATTTAGCCTTCCTCTCCACTTACACCCTTCTACCTCGGATTAAGTACTCTGCCCACCAGTCTGTCTTCATTCATTTTAAACACATATCCAAACCATCTTAGTACACCCTTATCCGCTTTATTACACCACATCCCTCCCTCATCTACACATTATTTATCCTTTCGTTTCTAATCCTATCAATCCTTCTGAAACTACATATCCCTCTCAATCCCTTCATCTCAAACACATTCAAACTTTTCTTCGCCCTAGCATCTATCATCAATGTTTCACACACAGATAATACAAAAGGCAACACATACACTCAAACATTCTTACTTTTATTTCTTTTAATATTTTCTTTTTCCTCCATACTCCCCTTATATATATATATATATATATATATATATATATATATATATATATATATATATATATATATATATATATATATATATATATATATATATATATATATATATATATATATATATATATATATATATATATATATATATATATATATATATATATATATATAGACAACAGATATCTTTGGATAATAATGGTAATTAATCAATGAATTTAATATGAGAATACTTACTTTGATCCATGTTACGTTTCTCTGCTGGTAGAAGCACCAAAATTTATAATTTCACGCGTCTCGAAGTTTTCCTATGAAATAAGGAAAAAAATTAAATATTAATAAATTTAATAATTTTTATTATTATTATTATTATTATTATTATTATTATTATTATTATTATTATTATTATTATTATTTTTATTATTATTATTATTTTTATATATTATTATTATTATTGCTATTGCTATTGTTAGTTTTTTTATTATTATTATTATTATTATTTATTTTTTTTTTATGCAATTAATTAAAGAATAGCCTTTATGAAATTTGAAAGAAATAAAAATGAATTTTAATTATTTAACTTACCTTAGATGATGACTCGGAAGGTTCTGACTCCACTTCCTCTAAAGTAAAATCCGTATCCTAAGAAAGCTCCTGACAGAAGGAAGTAACATAGGATGCAATATTACTTTCTGAAGCTGAGGATGATTCTGAAGAAGGAGAAGGTGGAAAAGGAATCTCCTGTAGTGTATCCTTCACTATATTATTCTCTCCATCTCCATTCGACAAATCCACTCAACATTTTTGTTTGAAACATTACCGAAATAATAATAATAATAATAATAATAATAATAATAATAATAATAATAATAATAATAATAATAATAATAATAAAACTTTTTAATATATAATATATATATATATATATATATATATATATATATATATATATATATATATATATATATATATATATATATATATATATATATATATATATATATATATATATATATATATATATATATATATATATATATATTATATTTATATACTCAACTTTTCCCACAAACGTGGGGTGTTGATAATCACAACTTACCAGCATTCATACCCTCACCAATCTTTTCCATTCCTTCCTGTTCTCCGTCATCCGCAAACCCTCCTCCCATCCCAGCCATCTATCCCTCAATAACTCGTTGACCCTACTTACCTAACCTCCCCTAGGTCTCCCCCTACCTCTTACACCTTCAACTTCCGATATAAACACCTTTTTAGCTAATCTCCCATCATTCATCCTACAAACATGCCCAAACCACCTCAGCATGTTCTGTTCAGCTCTCTCAACCATACCCCTTTCCCAAGCACATTGCTCCTTTATTCTCACATTCCTGACTCTATCCCTTCTACTTACACCACATATCGCTCTCAGACCTTTCATTTCGAAAACCTCAACCTTTTTCCTTTTTCTCGCATTCAACCGCCACACCTCACTCCCATACAAAACAACCGGAACACAGCATCCCTCAAACATTTTCTTCTTCACTTCTCTTGTCAACCTTCCTCTCTTTCAAATATCCTTCAAGCCTCCCAACACCTTCTCCCCTTCTCTTATTCTATACCTTACTTCATCTCCTTCACAAACATCTCCAACCCCCCAAAATTCACACCCAGATATTTAAAAGAATTAACCCATTCCAATCTCTCCCTCCCCACCTTAATTAGCAATTCATCTCCCCCACCTACAACCCTATCTACACTCTCCCCATTTTTCATCCATAGCACTTTACTCTTTCCTGCGTTCACTCGTAAGCCTAACTCATCACAACATTTTACAAACTCATCCACTAAAACTTCTAAACCCCCTTGTGACTCAGACAAAAGTACAACGTCATCTGCATACAATAACACATTCACATTCCATATATCCTGTTGATCCCTCATTCTCACCCCTTTATCCTCTCTTTCCATCAACCTCACCACTTAATCTATAACTAAATTAAATAAACCCGGAGACATAACACAACCCTGTCTCAATCCATTATTCACCTCAAAAAAAAAGAAGTTTCCCTTCTATTTATTCTTACACACGCTCTACTATTCCTAAAAAGTGATCTAATGCCCTCAATTACTTTCTCCTCAATTTCATACTCCCTCAAAACCTTCCACAGTTTATTCCTATCCACCTTATCATAAGCTTTCTCTAAGTCCATAAAACACATATACACATCCTTTCCTTTTTCTCTTTTTTTTTCAATCATTCTTAAAGTAAAATCCTTGTTCAAAAATTATGTGGGATTAGAACCCACAGCTAGGAAATCATCTGTGGAACAGAACCACAGCTAACATTGACATAAGCCGTATCGTAACTCCTTGGCCACGGGCGCAAAAAAAAAAAAAAAAAAAAAAAAAAAAAAAAAAAAAAAAAAAAAAAAAAAAAAAAAAAAAAAAAAAAAAAAAAAATCGTGGAATCCAACCTGGGTTCGTCCAAGCTAGACCGTGCTACCATTTCTGCTATACGGACATAATTATATGCCGGTTGCCCGCATGACTACTCTGTGAGACCAAGATTTTCATCTCTTGGAATCAAACCTGGACTCCTCCAAGCTAGACCGTGCTACCATTTCTGCCATACACATAGTTAACTTACATGCATGACTACTCTGTGAAACCACAAGACTACCCTCTCGGGGATTCGAACTTGGGCTTCTGCAATGCTAGTCCGAAATGTTACCACCTTGCCATGACAATATCATATATATAAGTTTAATAAGAAAAGTTTAACACCAGTTTTTGACATTCTCGTAAAATCATTTCAAAAGAGGTTTAAATTTTTTTATTATTATTATTATTATTATTATTATTATTATTATTATTATTAGTAGTAGTAGTAATAGTAATTACTAAATTATTAGTTATTAATATTATTGTTACGAATACAGCCATATCTTTATTAATATTATTATTATAATATTTGAAAATATTAGTCCATTAGATGTCCAAAATATTATTGCCGGCCTTAGAAAAAAAATGTGATAGTTTGAGCTTCCCGAACCTCAAATGCAAGTTCGTGGTCGTGTTAGGCATCATTTCCAGCCCACTATAAGTCACTTATTCAATGCTTCAATCATTTCAGGTGTCTTTCCCTCTACCCTCAAAATTTTCCGCGTGACTCCTATCTTTAAGAAAGACGATCCCACTCCATAAAAACTACAAACCAAAATTCATCGCACACACGATTAGCAAAATAATAGAAAATAATATTTGAGTGACTGACCGAATATTTCACCTCCAACTCATTACTTAGCGATTCCCAGTTTGGTTTCAGAAAAGGGCGTCCAATTTCGGACGCTCTTATCTGTCGGACTGAAAAACTTTACAAAAATCCACTCTATGTTACTAGATTTCACCAAATCGTTTGACACAATAGACCATGATATCCCAGTAATCAAAATAAATAGACTGTTTCAATGGCTTAAGCAATTACAGTGCTTTAAAACTTACTTCAATGGGTGATATACTTTATAACACACATCAAATAAAAAATTGGTCTCCCACAGGGTTCTATACTAGAATCACTTTTATTTTCAACATATAGAACAATTTAATAACTCACACAACTCCTCCTCTGTTTCGTTCGCAAATGATATATTTACGCTGATCAATGGCAAAAAAACCCGAAACACTTCAAAAAAGTTGAAAGCACTTTAACATACATCACGAGGTCGATCGACTGAAACAAATTGTCATTAAACATACAAAAAACTTATTTTATAATAAGCAACAAGAACGTAGGAAATAATTTTAAAATTAAACTAAATGATATTGAAGTAACCCGTACAAATATCGAAAAATCCTGAGCCATAATGGATGAAAAACTAACATTTAAAGAACACATGAACACATTCGTAAATAAACTCGCAAAGTATATGTAAAGTACATCTTTGTAAAATTAGCAAAATCCATTCCACATGTGTGTAGTGCGAAATATATATTTTGCACATATTCATGCCTACATAATTTACCTCCTCTCCATAAATGGAACAACACCAAAAACAAACACATATCAAATCATAACAATGCAAAAACGAATCATAAGGCTCCTCAGTGACAGCAGAAATTTTTATAGTCATACACCACCCTTATTCAAAAAACTTAACATTTTAATTTGATCATCTTCTAAATCTCTCTCTCCTAAAGTCAACACACAAAGTAATAAACAATAATACCTGTGAATTCCTTAAAACAAATTATCTAAATAATCAAAGTGAAAGAGGAATAATCCTACGAAACACCACCAATCTAAAAACTCCTATCTACATACTTTCTAGAGCACGACAAGCAGTATAAGTTACACCTCAGTCATACTATAGAGTATAGAATAACCTACCGGATGATATTAAAAACGAAAGGTCAATAAAATCATATGCTCGCAAAATTAAAAAAATGAACATGAATTCGTACTGAATAATAATAATAATAAATTATATATAATTATATATATATATATATATATATATATATATATATATATATATATATATATATATATATATATATATATATATATATATATATATATATATATATATATATATATATATGTGTGTGTGTGTGCTTTTGAGTGTAAATAAACAATAACTACTGATCAGATTAAAATAGAAGCTGCGAATTAGAGAGTGCTCCGAGTAATTAGAGGAGGGTCGATAAGAGAAAAGACCATGAATCGGAGTATGGGAGAAGAATTGGGGGTGGAGTTTATTTGGAGAGATACCATTTCGAAGAGAGAGAGAGAGAGAGAGAAAGAAAGAGAGAAAGAAAGAGAGAGAGAGAGAGAGAGAGAGAGAGAGAGAGAGAGAGAGAGAGAGAGAGAGAGAGAGAGAGAGAGAGAGAGAGAGAATGTTGGGAGGTGACAAGAAGGGAGGAGTCCGAGGGTTGGCAAGAGGAAGAAATTGAAGAAGGCAAGGACAGAGGTCATGAAACAAAAGAGCAAAACGATCGAGAGAGAGAGAGAGAGAGAGAGAGAGAGAGAGAGAGAGAGAGAGAGAGAGAGAGAGAGAGAGAGAGAGAGAGAGAGAGAGAGAGAGAGAGAGAGAGAGAGAGAAAGAGAGAAGAGAAAAAAAGAAAGAGACAAAGAAAGAAAAAGAGAGAAAGAAAGAGAAAGAGAGATACCATCAGGACCGTACGTTTTCCTAGTGTTAAGCTTTGAGGGAGCTGAAAAGACGTCTTTAGAATATATATATATATATATATATATATATATATATATATATATATATATATATATATATATATATATATATATATATATATATATATATATATATATATATATATATATATATATTATAGTGTTGAAAATAACATTCATCTTGTGGTTCACAAACTGGATGCCTAAAATTAAAGTTAAACTTTTTTTGTTGACTACTATTATTAGTCTAACCTTATTCAAACCCATCTATTAAAAGAAAATGATTACTTACCTGGACTATGTCCGTCCACATGGATGAAGGTCTGTTGATCCCATGTTTTTTTCAAGTGGAGACCACAGGGATTACACAACGTCTCTTTCTGTGCATTTCTTCTCCATGTCGACGTCTTTTTCGTGTGGCAATTGACGCAATACCTCTCCGAACTCTGCCCTTCAGTCGTCTGTAAAGAAAGAAACAAAAAAAGCTCAATGAAAATTTAAAAAAACAATTCAAGAAAATGATTCATTATAGAGAAGCAAAAAAATAAAAAATAATAATAATAATAATATAATAGATAAGAGAAAAAGAGAAGAGAAGAAGAGAAAAAGATAAGAGAAAAATAGAAAAAAAAGAAAGAAGAAAGAATAATACCGTACGTTTTCCTAGTGTTAATTTAGGGAGCTAAAAACGTTTTATATATATATATATATATATATATATATATATATATATATATATATATATATATATATATATATATATATATATATATATATATATATATATATATATATATATATATATGTGTTGAAAATAACATTCATCTTGTGGTTCACAAACTGGATGCCTAAAATTAAAGTTAAACTTTTTTTGTTGACTACTATTACTAGTCTAACCTTATTCAAACCCATCAATTAAAAGAAAATGATTACTTACCTGGACTATGTCCGTCCACATGGATGAATGTCTGTTGATCCCATGTTTTTTTCAAGTGGAGACCACAGGGATTACACAACGTCTCTTTCTGTGCATTTCTTCTCCATGTCGACGTCTTTTTCGTGTGGCAATTGACGCAATACCTCTCCGAACTCTGCCCTTCAGTCGTCTGTAAAGAAAGAAACAAAAAAATGCTCAATGAAAATTTAAAAAAACAATTCAGAAAATGATTCATGTATAGAGAACAACAACAGCAAAAACAAAATAATAATAATAATAATAATAATAATAATAATAATAATAATAATAATATTTAAAAAAAATTTTAAATTAATGAAATAATAATAATAATAATAATAATAATAATAATAATAATAATAATAATAATAATAATAATAATAATAATAATAATAATAAGATAAAACATCGTAATAATAACAATATTGATAAAAAACGTTGTAATAATAATAATAATAGTGATAATAGTATCTATGATATTTTTTTTTTATTAAAAAATACCTTACGCCAAAAATTTACAAATTTAAAATACACTGAAATATTTAAAAATTTATTTACCTCAAGACTTTACTTTTATTATTTTGATATCAAATATTAATAAAATTAACAAAGATTCTGTATTTCAAATTATTATTATTATTATTATTATTATTATTATTATTATTATTATTATTATTATTATTATTATTATTTTTGATTTGAGCTGTAAGAACTTACTGTTTGGGGGAATGTAACTTTTATTAATGAATCTATATCGGGGTTCGAAACAAAAATTTTGGTTAAAATTCTCATTGGTAATACCCAAACGTTAAGGGATTTAGGGGGACGAAAATATTCTTCTCTCCAATTATTGGGGGAGTGTTCAGGAGATATAAAGACTGAAAAATCTGGAACCATAAGAAATAATTAGAATTGTAAATAAGTTTTTGAATTACAAGGAGCAACAGTCGAATAGTTAAGAGATAGGTTGTTTAATGTATTAAAAGAAAAGGTTTCAATAATGTTTATTGCCTCAACAGATGACTTAATTTTATTAGTTTAAAAGAACAGGTTACAAATTGCTTTTTTGCCACAGCAGAAACGTTTAAATTATTCCGAGCGAAAGATGTATATAATGTGGAAATGACAAAGTGTTTTTGTTAATTCAGTTTCACTTGTAACTGAATAATTAATTGGATTGATTTGGTAAAGATTTTTCAGAGGGTGAAGACAGTATTGTGATAATGTTCATGAGATGAAGTAGAGCAGGAAGTTTATTTTCAGAATAGGAAATGAGTTTAATAATAATAATAAAAGTAATAATGATAATGATAATAATAATAATAATAATAATAATAATAATAATAATAATAATAATAATAATAAAAGTAATGATGATAATTATAATAATAATAACAATAATAAATAATAAAAGTAATAATTATGATAAAAATAATAATGGTGTTAAATTAAAATGAAAACTAAAATAATAATAATAATAATAATAATAATAATAATAATAATAAAATTTTTTTAAAAAAAAAAAAAAAAAAAAAAACATATATATATATATATATATATATATATATATATATATATATATATATATATATATATATATATATATATATATATATATATATATATATATATATATATAGAGGTGGACCGGATAGTAATTTTTTACTATTCGCGGATGCGGATGCTGTTGTGGATATTCAATTGCGGATATCCGCAAATGCGGATGCGGATAGTTTAATTTTTTAAAGTTTTGATATAGATTTTTGGAATTTTAAATATAATATCCAGAATCTATGTTACCAGGTTGTGGGACGGGGACCCAACTCTTTCCCCAACCTTAACCCATTTTGAAAAAGGTATATATATATATATATATATATATATATATATATATATATATATATATATATATATATATATATATATATATATATATATATATATATATATATATATATATATATATATATATATATATAGCCAGTAATTCAGTATTACCTTCACACTTCAAAGTTTCACATATTCCATTTGAAGTTAATAATTGGTAAGTTATTTTTTAGAAATAAAAGCTTTTGGGCTCTTTCAGGTGAAAGTTTGGTTCGCTTTTCGTCGTAAATGAGGCCTGCACAACTGAAAAGACGCTCACTAGCAACACTAGTTGAAGGACATGCTAAATAAGTCCTTGCCAGCTCAGCAAGAAAAGGGAAACTTTTGCAATTATCTCTCCACCAAACCAGTTGGTATTTATCTGCCTCCAAACGTGGGAGTTTCAGATAATTTTCAATAATCGATATTGTATCCTTTCCTTTGACACTTCTGACTGTGATTCTTCATCGCTGCTGGAAGCTAGAAGATCTTTCATTGATTTAGCAATGCTTAAGCTTGTTTCTTTTGTATCTGAGAGCTTTTGCTTTTTCTTGAAAGGCGTTATTTTATCTGTTTCTATCATCTCATCGCATAAGCATCCTAATTTGATTTTAACATTCTGAGAAACAAGTGGTTTAAAAATTTTTGTTTTGTACCTAGGATCTAAAAAGGTTGCAATTGTATAAGCATCATCATTTTCCAGGTTTTCAAATCTGTCGTTCATCTCCTTCATTAATGGTTTCAGTCATCCTTGAAACTCCCTTAGACTTAACATTTGTTAACAACTTTCAATGTTGAAAAAAGTGGTATCACATCTGACAAACATGATTCAGCTGAACTCATAATTTACTTATAATTTTTTACTATCCGCGGAGGCGGATGCGGTTGCGGATATTCAATTGCGGATATTGCGGATATCCGGTCCACCTCTAAATTATATATATATATATATATATATATATATATATATATATATATATATATATATATATATATATATATATATATATATATATATATATATATATATATATATATATATATTGGTAAAAATTTTATTAACCAAAACTTTATAAGTATTAATTGTAACTTAATTATATGAAAATTCTTATTTTGATTTATGTATTCGGAATTGCGGCTGGTTGATGCTCCCATATTAACACCACTGCACCATTGCATGTTCAGACTGGTTGAACGAGGTACAAAATTCAATAAGTTTGAGTACAGGGTGCTACTAATACTCATAGCATCAGTAACATTGGAAAAGCTCCTCCTGAGACTGTTACAAGAATCAAAATTTGTTAACCAATGAATTTAAGTTGAGGATGACGTCATTCCTGAAATGCATTTTAAATTTATTTTAAAAGTATATAAAAAGATAACTTTTCTTTATTAATTAATACTTTTTATTAACTTCAAAGTATTAATCACATTTCTATTTTCCCCCTAGAGAAACAATTGGATATTATATGAATGAAATAACTTTACACGAGAATGAATAGTTTTATAAGTTGGTTGAGAATTTATGATAATACGAAAATATTGTAAGAGAAAAGAGTCAATGAGGAAAAATTAATCAGATAAAATTAACTCAACCCTGTCCAAAAGACGGGCAGAGCTTGAGCCACTCCCCCCTCCCCAAAAAACAGCTTCCCAAATGAGAGAACAGTACTATATACAGTATACATGGTGGAAAAGGCCCTTATATAATGGGAGTGACTGTTCGGAAGGAAAAAAATTAGAATAGAACTCTTATCTTCTTTGAAGCCTCCTTTGTAACCGTTGTTATTATATGATGTTTCGAAGAGAATTTGCTGTTTATTTACAGACAAACAATATTGTTGATGTTCACAAGTAAAACGAGAGAGCCGTTGAAGGACAGGAAAGTTGGGAAGTGTTTTTGGAAGAGATGTTTATTTGATGTTTAGTTTAGAAGATGTTTAGTTTTTATAGAGTTGAATTTCACCAAGCTGACGTAGTTACCCTCACTCCCGTAAATCCCATCCAGAGTTGCAAGACTGCAACTCTAGATCTATGCAAAAGGGAAAGCAGATTGAAAAGAGTAGAAAAATGAAGAGTTGAGTTATCGGCATAAGAATGAATTAATTTAGAAGTGCTGCCGAGAAGATCATTAATTAAAAGTAAGAGTAAAGTTGGAGATAGAAAAGAGCCTTGAGGAACACCACAATTAACAACAACAACAACAACAACAAAAATAGAATAAAGGACCGCTGTAGCAATATGCTTTTATGAAACAATATGAGAGAGAATAAAACTTAAGTAAAGAGAAGGAAGAAATTTAAAGGAAGAGAGCTTAGAGAGTAGTGACACTTGTCACAAACTGTCAAAAGCTTTGTATATCTCAAGCGCCATCCCTAAATTCAGAAGATTATAAAATAGTGAGATAAGGGAGTATGAGATTTCAGATAATCCGGGAAGTGAGAGAGTTTCAAAGATTTTAGACAGAATACAAGTGAGATTTATAGGACGATAGAAGGATTAAAATGGCTACCTTTCTTTGCAATCGACTGAACATATGCGCGCTTTCAGCACAGAGAGAAAGTATTAGTATTGTTAGTAACAAGGCATAGAGAGTAGAGTGGAACAAGGACAGCTTCTAGCTCAGACGTAAACACCCTCAAAATTCGATGAGGAATCCCATGCACCCTATCATGTGTGATTACAGGCAGAAACATAGAACACCTGAGGAGTAGGAGTAAGATGAGGGATGATAGAATCGTCCAGGGAGGAAATAGCTGAAGAAAAGAGGTTGGATAGATTAGCCTTTTCAAATAAGGAAGGTTCGCTACAGCACTGCTAGGGTAAAATGGAGTGAAAAGGCAAATTTACAGGAATTATTACTGACTGGTAGGACAGAAATTTTTATCGGTAGGAGAAAATGGTTACTCCAATTTTGATGTTACCACAAATGAAAGGAGTCGAATCTGAATCCGAATAGAATCCGAATGCAGATGAGGTTTGGATTTCTCTGAATCAGAATCCAGCAAAATTTGCAATTCTTGAATCCGAATATGGATTCGAATTCGCACCATCATGATATATATATATATATATATATATATATATATATATATATATATATATATATATATATATATATATATATATATATATATATATATATATACTGCTAAAGATGTTATAATTTCGAGGAATCGAACCCGGGCCCCAAAAGATGGAAGTTCTGTTGTGTTGACCACTACTCCACTGATGGTTCAAAAGGAAATAATCCAGAACTTCTACTGACATATCTTGCCTAGTGAAAAGTCCCTTCAATATTTCCCCGACCACAACTTGGGCGTAGCGTCAACATGGACCAGGTTCTATCCTGAGTATAAACCGCAGTGCAAATGTTATAATTTTGATAACCACTATGATAAATCAACCGTGGAATCATTATTTATAATTTTATAACTGCTAATGATGTTATTATTTCCTTTTGAACCATCAGTGGAGTAGTGGTCAACACAACGGACTTCCATCTTTTGGTGCCCGGGTTCGATTCCTCGAAATTATAACATCATTAGCAGTTATAAAATTATAAATAATGATTCCACGGCTGATTTATCATAGTGGTTTTCCAAATTATATATATATATATATATATATATATATATATATATATATATATATATATATATATATATATATATATATATATATATATATATATATACGATCTTTATGAAATATTTCTTTCATTAACTTAATACTATGACTAAACTATTTATTCTACGAGAGGTTAGCTTTCTAAACCTTATTGCAGGC
>SEYY01012744.1:7500-17500 GCA_009176605.1 Armadillidium nasatum
CATAATTTCATCTTTTCTTAATCCAACTCTCTGACCTCCAACTTAACCGCTATGCTCAATCTTACAAGTACTGGTAAATTCTGGAACACACTCCCTTTATCTGTTTTCCCCAACTTCCTTTAACTTGCACTCTTTTAAATGCCGTGTATCGGGTCACATCGGCCATAAGCAACCAGAATTCCGACAGTTCCTCAACGCTGGTGGATATTGGTAGGCCTCCGGCCTTTGCCCACCAGAGGAGACACAATATATATATAAATATATATATATATATATATATATATATATATATATATATATATATATATATATATATATATATATATATATATATTATATATAATTTTATATAATATTTATATATCCTTTTTTTTTATATATTCTTTCTTCCCAATCTCTTTTCTAGCTCTCACTCTGTATGTATATATATATATATATATATATATATATATATATATATATATATATATATATATATATATATATATATATATATATATATATATATATATATATATATATTATAATATATATATATATATATCATAACATTGTTAAACAAAGGTTTACAGATCTTTAAATTTACTTAACGAATCATAAACTGCTTATTCTAATTCCTTTTTATTTTCATCTCTGTCAACTTTATTATTTCATTTTTCCTCGTATTCATTTCTCTCTCTCTCTCTCTCTCTCTCTCTCTCTCTTTCACTTATCAATATCTATCAATCAGTCCCTTGTCTTTCGAGAGAATGCCAGAGAAGGTAATGTATTCGCTTTCATTAAATGGCAAATAGCAGTTTTCATTCGCTCTGTAGTTTTAATGGATAATGTCTTGCAATTTTGTTTCGCACAAACAGTTTTGGTTTAAAAGGTCGTAACTTGTTATTCTCTTGACATCATTTAAGGTTTTAAACAAGAAGGAAAGGGAAAATTTTTTATGCAAGCATAATATACGCTCACAGGCACGCCTCTATATATATATATATATATATATATATATATATATATATATATATATATATATATATATATATATATATATATATATATATATATATATATATATATATATATATATATATATATATATATATATAATCACTGATATAGGTTGGTGGCCTACAAAATTTAATATGAGTTGGGGATAATCAAATTCCATAAACCAAAAAAACAGGTTCAAAATAAAGGCTGACATGCCCTAATACACGGAGTTTGAAAGTGTGCAAGTCATTTTGAACTGGAAAAAGATATAAAGGAAGATTTTTCCAGATTTTAGGTAGAGTATATGTAAAACTAAGCACAGACGGCCTGAGAAAGAAAATGTCTGGAAAGATGAATCTCAGGAACTCTCAACAAAGAAGGAAATATAAGACTAGAGAGTTCAGAGGAGCATTTTTTTTATAAGAAGAGCGATGCAACTATACGATGGCTAGAAAAGGATTGAAGGAAATTTGTTAGAATAAGATAATTGACAAGACGAAAAGCTCTACTTTCCACTTTATCCCAGTTATGATGCACACTCATACCAGTCAAATGATTCCTATAATGTAGATACATCAACACTTAGCCTCTTATATTCTTATTTACAGAGAGAGAGAAAGAGAGAGAGAGAGAGAGAGAGAGAGAGAGAGAGAGAGAGAGAGAGAGAGAGAGAGAGAGAGAGAGAGAGAGAGAGAGAGAATTTATGTGATCCTTCCGTTATGGGTTTCAAGTATAATAAAAACAGAAAAAAGGCCAAGTTGCGTGTTTAATTAAGAAGAAGATTTTATAGCTGTGGGAAAGATTATGTTGAGTAGACAGGAAAAGGAACAGGGTTTTTAAAACAACCACGTTCTTCTTTTCTCTAACTAGAGGTAAGATAAAGATCAAACTTCAGTGTCTACAAGGTTACTTTCCTAGCATTGACTATTTACAGATGAGTGGGTCGTCTTTTAAGCTGAAAGGAGTAATGATTGTTGGAGTTGTTAACATAAGAGTGGGTAGGAGACGAAGTGACAGATAAGAGACAATTGATTGAAAAATAGAAAAAGAGCTGGTGATTGATCAGCTTCCTGAAGAGCACCGTTGTTATTTATAGATTTAAATTATGATTGGTGGCGATATAAGAGCTGCTATTGGACGAGTGGGCTGAAAATCTTTAAGTGGCCACAGAAAGCAGAATAGACGCTAAAAAAAGGGTAGTTTAGAAATAAAATATCTGTGTCAGTCTCAATAGAAAGATTTCCATATTTCTTTCACGAAAAGCAGAGAACCACTGATCATAGAGAAAGTTGTCATTCGTCTACTTTCTTAAAAAATCGCTACTGGAGATCTGAGATAAAATTAAAAGATTTAATTATGAGTTCCAAATGTTTCTGTTAAGAATGGATTCGAAAACTCTGTAAAGAATTAGGTTAAAAAACAAAGGACAATAGCTGAAGGGTTGAGAAGGGTTCCCGAACTTCAAAAAGGCTGAGCGAGCGCTCGCTTCCAGAAGGAGAGAAAGGCTGAAGTTGATTGGCAGAGATGAAACAGTTTTCCGAGGCAGGGAGGAAGCTGAGAAGTACAAATCTTGAGAAGTACAGAAGGTATGCGATTAGAATCTTACTCTTGCTTAGTGTTAACCTCAGAGATAATAGAAATTAAATCTTTAAAAGAAATTGCAATGTTAGGCATAATCAGCTTAAGGAAAAAGAGGTAAAGATAGAGGAATAGAATGGAATTTTTGAGAAAGACTCGAGCGAAAAGTACAGGAAAAACATCAATTGAGAGTCGTACGATGGTAGATGGTTTAAAGAGAAAAATGCAAAGCCATTTTCAATTTGTTTCGCAATATGCCAGAAAGGGAGGAAGAGAGAGAAACCAGAAAGATATTATATTTTCTACGGAGAAATTCATTTTTATTGTCACGGAGAATAATAGATTTGGACGGTTTCAGAATGGAATATAAGTAACATAAGTTGCAGATATTAGGAGAAAAAGAAAAGTTAGGACAAGGTTTATTAGTTTTAATTGAGAAGAAAGAATATGGAATGTTCTCCTCCATGCCAGAGAAATTCACCTCGGTTATGCGTTTTGTGCAGTTCGAAGGACCTCTTCCACGAAAATAGAATCATTAAATTGGAAATCAGAGAAGTGCAACCGCAAGTCCGACTTGTAAGCAGTTCCGAAATGCCAAAAGCGTTTCCCCTCCGTTGGTAATGAGAGATAAAAGAGGATGCAGAGATTAGAAGGTGATCGAAGGAACCTCGTGGTGGAAAAAGTTTAACAAAATTAAATATTGAAAAAAAAATCAGGAATACTGGGTTCATTCAAAACAATCAGTCACACGATATTAAGCTTCACCATCTGCTCGAAGTCATAGTTGATATGGAAATGAAAGGCAAGTATATAGACTGTATGTTGGAAATCAAAAGGAAAGCCACTATACTTTAGAATATACTTTAGAAAGGTAATATGTACTATCAAATTAGATCATTCGAGTTTGAAAATAACGCTTTTGAAATATTTTGGTTTTTACCCTGCATGCGTATATAGTGAAATCGATATTTCGGTTTGGGGTGACCGTTTTAAACCCAAAATGAAGTTATTACCTTTTCATTAATTTTTAACCAAAGTTCGTCGATTTATGATACAGAACACGGGGTTGTAAAAACGTTGTAACCCTAATATATATATATATATATATATATATATATATATATATATATATATATATATATATATATATATATATATATATATATATATATATATATATATCTTCTCCCAGGAATGGTTTTCACCCTGTCAGTGGAACCAACCCCTTTCTCCATCTGCTCTCAAAAGTCCCTCTCCCAGAGCTCTATAAAAGATCCTGTTTTTCGGTTCGATGGTTTCAATGCAAGTCCTCTCAGTAGAGTTTTCATCCTTTAAGTTGGACTAGCATCGTTTTTCATCTAACCTCTAAACGCTCTCTCCTAGAGTTCTCCAAAAGATTATGCTTCTCGGAGCTATGGTTTCCCGTAATGGTTCTGGAGTTGTGGCAAGCCGTTTGCAGAGTAATCTCAGGGCCGCGTGTCTAGTTCTGTCGCCCTTGCTTTTGGCTCTCCTCACATGATTCGATCCTGTCATCGATATTCAAGCTCATATATATATATATATATAAATATATATATATATATATATATATATATATATATATATATATATATATATATATATATATATATATATATATATATATATATATATATATATATATATATATATATATATACACAGTGGAATAAAATTTTACAATTTCTAATCTGCTATTGGGGACTCGAACCCTGACCTTTCAGATGGCAAGCGAGAGAGCTACCCACCACACCACGAAGGTACAAAAGGAAATCGCATTTGAGAAAGCTCATTATCACCTGTCATGATGACAATCTCAAAGGACCTCAAATAGCAGATTAGAAATTGTAAAATTTTATTCCACGGTGTATTGTGGTTTCATACGTACGTATGTTTCTGTGATTTATGGGGATAGTAACTGACCCGTTACCCCACATCCGAGTGAGGTCGGGGAGGTCCTTTGAGATTGTCATCATGACAGGTGATTATGAGCTTTCTCAAATGTGATTTCCTTTTGTATCTTCGTGGTGTGGTGGATAGCGCGCTTGTTTGCCATCTGAAAATGTCAGGGTTCGAGTCCCCAATTGCAGATTAGAAATTATATATATATATATATATATATATATATATATATATATATATATATATATATATATATATATATATATATATATATATATATATATATATATATGATTATTCTGATTACTTCTGTGATGAGAAAGCCTTAGAGATAAACGATTATACAGTGTGTAAAGGTAGAGCAACATGCGCTCCTCTTAAAGGGGGAGGCTTGATTTTAGATACAGAAACATTGTTACCCTTCCAGGAAAGATAAAGCGTAAGAAAATACAGGAATATTCGAAATTATAAATGGAACTTGTGTGTTCTCGATGAAACTATTAGAGTTGCTTGGATGATTATGTTTTGTAGATAGATTTTAAATTTTGTTTTTTGAGGATTGGAACATTCCTATTTTGTCTTAGTTAAAAAAGGGAGATAGAACAGAGATGAAGTTTTAAATGCTTTGAAATCTTTCTTTGGAAACATCTTTAAATTCCTTTAATCTAATCTTAGATAGTCGGAATGTTTTTAGGTAAGAACACTCGATTAATAATTAATTGTCATCTCTCTCTCTCTCTCTCTCTCTCTCTTTTTCTTTCTTTCTTAATCTTCTCCCCGGTGAGTATTTTGCTGAGTCGCTTCACATATCGAAAGTTTTATATTAAGTTTGGCGTAAAGTTTTTAATTTTAAACTTCCTCCTTCGAAATCTATTTCTCTTTATCTAGTCAGGAATTTGTCTGGGGAGTGTTTGACCTCAATGCACTGCATACCCAATTTTTTTTTCAGGATATTTTGGCAAGTCTCGTAACAAATCCTAAATTTCCAATAAATGTAGTGAATAGTCTGACGGTAATCTCACAACAGCTGCAAAAGAATTCGAGTCATTCTAATTGAAATTCTCTCAGTGTTGTCCTCGTCCTCAGCTGATGCTTAATCTGTCTGGCGTCTTACCATATAAAAATGATCACCAAACCCTTACTGAATTATTTTCAGAAGTCTTCTGCTATTTTCCTCACAGAATTTGCTAAACACTCGCTGTTCCATTTGTGTCTGATTCATCTTGAGAATAGGATGATAAAAGAGAGCAGACATATGGCCAGCAGCCTACATATTCACTTAACATCTCGTAATTTCTGACACACTAATTAATCAGGAGTTCGATCAGCAGCATATATTATCAAGCCATGTTGAACAAAGTCATTTTGCATGATGGCATCACTCGTAAAACTTTTGGATTTTACTTCATATATATATTTCAATTTTACTGTTTTCCATTCATTTATATTAATTATGTTATATTTATTTTATCTTTATATTAGAAATGTCGCTACTTTATTGCTTCCAAATTTGTCAGGTCAGTAATTAATTATAGAGTTGATTCCCTAAAAGAATATAACTACCGGTATAAATAGTCATATATTTTCTATTAAAACTTACTAACTTCTTGTTATCATATTTCTCCCATAAATAGTTATGTTTTAAATATTATTATTATTGCGTAAGTCCAAAGTATTTTCTTTTTTGAAATAAGGTTTGAAAATTCATAGATCTACATTTATGTACTCATGTTTTGTACTTACTTATACATTTTGCTGAACAATTAGCTTGTAATATTCATTTATTATAATATTAAGAGTTTGTGTGTTTATCTTGTAATAAACATTAATATTCGTTCATGGATATATTAAGAGTCTGGGTTTGTCTCTTAATTAACATTAATGTGACAATGAAACATTAAAGCTACAACGACTATCATTTTATCCTACAAAAATTGTGAATTTCTAATTTTGATGTCTCCTATCTTAATGTGACACAGAAATGACATATATAACATATAATTTGATTTTTAGGATATATAGAGCGTCAAATCTATAATAGAATTAAATTTACCAAAATAGTGAAAAGAAGAAATGAAAATAACAAACAAAATTAAAGACAAGAGATGAAATATGACATGTTGCTTTGAAAACACAAAACAGAACATTACTAAAATCATTTCATAAAATTGGAAGCGATTCTTTAAAGCGAGAAACACAAACGCTCCCTCAAACACTCACACATACACACTCAGACACACAAACACAAACACACACCCAGATACACACACACATACACGAAAACTGTTTATTTCTTTGACATGATTAATGCTTTTCAATTTTCTTAGATTAATCTAGAGAGAAAAACAATTAAATTTGAGTCTCTTCCTATTATATAATTTATTTATTGAATCTCTTTTCTTAAATGTTTATAAGCAAATAATGTAATAACGTTGAATGCTATTTTGCCTCATATATATATATATATATATATATATATATATAATATATATATATATATATATATATATATATATATATATATATATATATATATATATATATTTTACAGAACGCCACCACTCACGGGCAGAGCCCTTTTCAAGGAGGGGGCACACACACACAGGCACAAAGCTCATTCAAACACACACACACCTAACGCACAGCCCTCAGGTGGGCGCAGACGGAAGCCTTGAAGAGTGGAAGATTAAATACAGGAGGAAAAATAGATGATGGTAGAGAATTCCACAGAGTAGAGGTGGCTGGAAAGAAGGAGGTACCACAACGGGCTAGCCTGGGATTTCCTACGACCACACAAAATTGGTGCGAAAGCAGGGCACCCCTTGTGCAACGAGGACGACGCAACGGTGGAGGAATGCGAGAGGCCAATTCCCTCGAGCACCTGCCATTGAAGTACCTGTAGAAAAAAATAGCGCGCCAACGTCATTTCGCAGAGACAGAGGGTTAAGAGAATTTGAAAGTAGGGGACAGTTTATTAATCTCTTAGCTTTTGACTCAACCCTATCCAGAAGAGAGGAGGAGCCGGAGCCCCCCCAAATGTGAGAACAGTACTCCATACAAGGACGAATAAGACCCCTATATATTTGGAGTAACTGCTCAGAAGAAAAAAATTCTCGCAATCTGAACAGGACTCCCAGCTTCTTAGAGGCCGCTTTAGCAACCATTGTAATAGGCGGTTTCCAAGACAGTTTGTTGTTTATGTTTAGACCAAGAATGTTAATGTTATTTACAGGTGAGACGGGAGAGCCATCGAAGAGGATAGGAAAGTTAGGAGGTGTTTTTGAGAGGGAGATGTGAAGAAGTTGAGTTTTTAAAGAGTTGAATTTTACAAGGTTGCTATGACCCCACCGAGAAATCCTATCCAGATCGGCAAGAATGGAATCAGAAAGTTGAAGACGAGAAGCAAGTCTAGAAGCAAAAGAGGGAGCAGATTTGAAATGAGTAGAAGAAAGTAGAGTTAAGTCATCAGCATAAGAGTGAACAGAGTTAGAAGTGCAGTTGAGGAGATCGTTAATGAAAAGTAAGAATAAAGTTGGAGATAAAACTGAACCCTGAGGAACACCACAGTTGACAGAAAAGGAGGAAGAGGTCGCTCCATCTACAAGAGCCGAAATGGAACAATCTGAGAGAAAACTAGACAAGAGTGAGCAAAGAGAAGGAGGAAACCCAAAGGAAGGGAGCTTGGAGAGCAGCGACGCATGCCATTCCCGGTCAAAAGCCTTGGATATGTCAAGCGCCACCACACAAGACTCCCCGAAGTCCCTAAGGGCAGAAGACCATAGATCAGTAAGATAGGAAAGTGTGTCACCAGTTGACCTCGAGCGTCGAAAGCCATACTGGTGATCAGAGAGAAGAGAATGAGACTCCAAATGATCCAGGAAATGAATGTTGAAGAGAGTTTCAAAAATTTTAGACAGAACACAAGTGAGAGCTATAGGTCGATAGTTAGAAGGATCAGAATGACTACCTTTTTTCGGGATCGGTTGAACAAACGCACGCTTACAGCATTGAGGAAAAGTATTAGTATTAAGGCATAGAGAGTAGAGCTGAACGAGGACAGGCGCTAACTCGGAAGCACACTCCCTCAGAACACGAGGGGGAATATATATATATATATATATATATATATATATATATATATATATATATATATATATATATATATATATATATATATATATATATATATATATATATATATATATATATATATATATATATATATATATATATATATATATATATATATATATATATATATATATATATATATATATATATATATATATATTTGTGTATGTGTGTATGTGTGTTAAAAAACAATTGAACCAATAAATATTAAATAAATGAATCATTAAATCAATCAATTTGATAGAAATATATAAAAGGAATAAATAATGAATGAAAAAATATTTTTTTTAGAAAGATAAACTGAATCATATTACTTTTTTTTTTTAATTTTTTTATAAATAAAAAGTAAAAAGCAAGCTTTAGTTAAAAAATGAAAATAAATGGGAGGGGGAGGGAGAGGGGGAGGGAAGAGGGATGGGAGGAGGGAGGAGGGAGGAGGGGAAGGAGAGAGAAATTAAATAATTAAATTAAAATTCAGAAAATTTTTCTTTTTAATTTAATGAATAAATATTAAAACACTGCGATCCCTAAAATGCAAAAAAAAAAAAAAAAAAAAAAAATATATATATATATATATATATATATATATATATATATATATATATATATATATATATATATATATATATATATATATATATATATATATATATATATATATATATATATATATATATATATATATATATATATATATATATATATTTTCGTATTAAACTCAAAAGATCTATAGTACAAAGAGAAGAATGAATTAAATGTTGGCAATTAATATTTATTTAAAAAAATAAAATTTAATTGAAAAAAAAAAAAATCAAATAATTAAAACATGCGAGGCGTAAAATTCTAAATAGTAGTAATTTTAAAAGGATTATTAACATCAACTAAAACGTTAAATGAATGAAGGGAAAAATAGACAAGGCAATAAATTAAAAAATAATAAAAAAAAAAAAAATTAGAAATGTCAAATAAAGGAATTAGAAATGCAAAAGAAGAATATATTTCTTTTTTTTCTTTCTTTTTTATTTATTTGAATTTTAATTTTCATAATATTAATATATTTAGTTAAATGTAAATTACTTTGTTCATTCTGCTTCATGAACTTATGATCTTAAGTACGAATATATATATATATATATATATATATATATATATATATATATATATATATATATATATATATATATATATATATATATATATATATATATATATATATATATATATATATATATATATATATATATATATATGCAAAAAAACTTTTTTTTACAGTTTCTTTTTTTAATTTCTTTTTACATAATATTTTACGTTATTTTCATCATTACTTTATGTTCTCTTCTCTTCCTTCTCTTTTTAAATATATGCATGCTTAAATTTAAATCTTTTTATG
>SEYY01012744.1:22500-27500 GCA_009176605.1 Armadillidium nasatum
GGTTGGGCTGCTGGAGAAAAAAAAATACAATAACCAGGAGCTATAAGATTTTGATCATAGTTGCCAATATGGAAGAAAATAGTGTATTTATATTTAGGAGTGGTGGCGAAGCAGAAATTAAGTGTGTTCAAGAACTGGTTAGGACGATCTGGTATGTGTGTGGGTTCCCATATTAGCTACACCAGATCACTGAGAATGGTAAATGATCTGGCCACCTTCCCACCTGTATCAGGAACCGAACCACTCAGTGTGGTGTACGTTGAAATCCCCTAAATAGGATCTCAGCATTTGGATGAGAAGAAGTAACAGTCTCTTGAGAAGTAGTAAGATATTCAAAAAGAATCGGGAAGGCTTATTCCATTAGTGGAGCAGTGGCAGAAATATAAGATAATGGTAATAATAGGAAGACAAATTTTAAGTCATAAAACATTGAAATTAGGAGATTTAAGATTTACGAGAAGTGTCACAGGAGCGTTAATGTTAATATAGGCAAAGACTCCTCTATTTAGTTTGAAATTTTGAAAAAAGTTGTAATTAGAGACATTGAGGTTGTTAGTGACAGAATCCCTGTTTAACTGGATCTCGGACAGAAGCCAAAGGTTAGGACGAGTGTTCGAGAGGTGATGCCCGGCGGATTCGAGATTAGCACGAAGGCCACGGACGTTGGGAAACTCAATAGAAAATCCCCATCTACGTCCACTTCCTATATATATATATATATATATATATATATATATATATATATATATATATATATATATATATATATATATATATATATATATATATATATATATATATATATATATATATATATATATATTCTTCGCAATAAAACTAAAAACTGAAACCTAAAACAAAATAAAAAAGAACACGCAGCAAGTACATAAAATAATTTTTAATAAAACCCTTAATAAAACAACAAAAAAAAAAAAAATTTAAAATAGATGGGCAAATGAATATTCTTGTATTAAAAGAAACTATTTAAAATTTGTCATAATTCCAGCTAGTAAACGTTGCCGACCGCCTAATATATATATATATATATATATATATATATATATATATATATATATATATATATATATATATATATATATATATATATATATATATATATATATATATATATATATATATATATATTTGCTCTCTTAGTGGAAAGATGAGTTATCATAGTGCTCTAGTTTAGTATATGCATGTTTTTTTTTTTTTTTTTTTTTTTTTTTTTTTAAATGTCTTGATCTACTTTAATTTTCTCTAATGCGTATAGTGTTTTAATCTTTTAGTGCTTTTAGTTAATTTTATGAAGTTTTTACTGAGACGAAGCTGGACAGGGATTTTTTCTCTAGCAATCTTAATGTCTCTAACTACAACTTTTTTCATAATTTCCGTCTAAATGGTGGAGTATGTACCTATATTAACACTAACACTCCTGTGACACGTCTCGTGAATTTGGAATCTCCTAATTTCGATGTTTAATGCCTTAAAATCTGACTTCCTACTACTTCAATTATCTTGTGTTTCTGCTACTGCTCCCCTAATGGAACAGATTTTACAGTTCTTTTTCAAAGTCTTACTACTTCTCACGAGACTGTCACTTCTCATCCAAATGCTGAAGTCCTCTATTTAGGGGATTTCAATGTATACCACACTGAGTGGTTGGATTCCTCTCATACTGACACTGGTGGGAGGGAGGCCAAATCATTCAGTATTCTTAACGATCTGGGGCAGTGGATTAGGGAACCCAAACACATTCCAGATCGTACTAACCAATCCTTAAACACACTTGATTTTTGTTTTACCACTACTATTTCTAGATATAAATACACCATTTTCCCTCCTATTGATAACTCTGACCATAATTTTATAGCTCTTAGTTACAATGCTTTCTCTCCAACAGCTCCACCATGCCCTAAACGTACTTTCTGGTACTTTAATCGGGATAATTGGGGGCAATGCGTCGCTTTTTTGCTAACTACCATTGGAGTGCATCTTGCTTTATCTCGGGGGACGCTTCTGTCTCTGCTGAAAAGGTAGGGGCCGTGATTCATTCCATCTTCAACTAAATCTTTTTCTCCTCAAAATCCATGGTTCAATGGCAATTGTTCTCTTGTCCTTCGTGAGAGAGACAATGCTTACCGTGAATGGAAAAACTCTCCTTCTCCTATCACTCTTGCTATTATTTTTATTCAGCTCAGAATCATTGCAGGGATGTTCTTCTACTGACTAAGCGCACTTTCACTAAAAGGAAGTGCGCTGACCTCCATGGCTCTCCTACTGATAAAAATTTCTGGCTCTTATCAAAAATATCTCTAATAACTTCAGTAAATCTGCCTTTCCTCCTCTTATTCGCTCTGATGGTTCTGTAGCTAATACTCCTTCTGAAAAGGCTAATCTCTTCGGTCTCCTTTTCTCATTTAATTCCAACCTGCTCGATTCTGGCATCCATCCTCCTACTCCTTCTCCTCTAAGGTGTCCCATGTCTCTACCTGTAGTTACTCATGATCGGGTGCATGAGATCCTGAAATCTATGAACGTCAGGAAGGCCAGTGGCCCGTATGGCACTCCCCCTCGTGGTCTCAGGGAGTGAGCTTCTGAGTTAGCGCCTGTCCTCGTTCAGCACTACTCTCTATGCCTTAATACTAATACTTTTCCTCAATGCTGTAAGCGTGAATTTGCTCAGCTGATGCCGAAAAAGGGTAGCCGCTCTGACCCTTCTAACTATCGACCTATAACTCTCACCTGTGTCCTGTCTAAAATTTTTAAACTCTCCTCAAATCTCATTTCCTGGATCATTTGGAGTCTCATTTTCTTCTCTCAGATCACCAGTATGGCTTTCGACGCTATAGGTCAACTGGCGAGATACTTTCCTACCTTACTGATCTATGGTCTTCTGCCCTTAGGGACTTCGGGGAGTCTTTTGTGGTGGCGTTTGACATATCCAAGGCTTTTGACCGGGTATGGCATGAGTCGCTACTCTCCAAGCACCCTTCCTTTTGGTTTCCTCCTTCCCTTTGCTTACTCTTGTCTAGTTTTCTCTCAGATCGTTCCATTTCGGCACTTGTAGATATAGAGACCTCTTCTTTTTCTGTCAACTATGGTGATCCTCAGGGTTCTGTTTTAACTCTAACTTTATTCATACTTTTCATTAACGATCTTCTCAACCGCCCTTCTAACTCTGTTCATTCTTATGCTGATGATTCAACTCTACATTCTTTTACTCCTTTCAAATCTGCTCTCTCTTTTGCTTCTAGAATTGCTTCTCGTCTTCAACTTTCCGATTCTATTCTTGCCGATGTGGATGGCATTTCCCGGTCGGGTCGCCTTCACCTTGTGAAATTCAATTCTTCAAAAACTCAACTTCTTCACATCTCCCTCTCAAAAATACCTCACAACTTTCCTATCGTCTTCGATGGCTCTCTCGTCTCAACTGTAAATAACATTATCATTCTTGGTCTAAACATAAATAATAAACTGTCTTGAAAACCACATATCACAATGGTTGCTAAAGCTGCCTCTAAGAAGCTGGGAATTCTGTTCAGGTTGCGGGAATTTTTTTCTTCTGAGCAGTTGCTCCAAATATATAAGGGTCTGATTCGCCCTTGTATGGAGTACTGTTTTCACATCTGGGGGGGCTCCGGTTCCTCCTCTCTTCTAGATAGGATTGAGTCTAAAACTAAAAGATTAATAAACTGTTATTTACTTTCAAACTCTCTTGACCCCCTATCTCTGCGACATGACGTTGGTGCGCTATCTCTTTTCTATAGGTACTACAATGGCAGGTGCTCGAGGGAATTGGCCTCTCGCATTCCTCCACCGTTGTGTCGTCCTCGTCGCACAAGGGGTGCCCTGCTTTCTCACGAATTTTGTGTGGGTGTAGGAAACCCCAGGCTAGCCCGTTGTGGTGCCTCCTCCTTTCCAGTCACCTCTGTTCTGTGGAACTCTCTACCATCATCTATTTTTCTTCCTGTACTTAATCTTCCACTTTTCAAGGCTTTCTTCTGTGCCCATCTCAGGGATCTGTGTTAGGTGTGTTTTTGAGTGAGTTTTCCTTTGTGTGTGCCCCCTCCTTTAAAAGGGCTCTGCCCACGAGTAGTTGCGATCTGTAATATATATATATATATATATATATATATATATATATATATATATATATATATATATATATATATATATATATATATATATATATATATATATATATATATATATATATATATGCTTCTGGGATATTCGCAAGGAATTTTTATATCCATTGACAGACTCTTGTTTAAAATTCCTTCTTCTTCGACCATTTTCAGCCCACCCTTTCGTTTAGACTCTTTTCTGAAGCTAAATTCGGCAAAGTTTTCCCATATTTATATATAGCCTACTCATATATATATATATATATATATATATATATATATATATATATATATATATATATATATATATATATATATATATATATATATATATATATATATATATATATATATATACTTTTTTACGATTTGAGAAATATGGAAGTCACTACAACATCCACTAGGATTATGGCCCCAAAATCCTAATCAGAATCATTTCAAAGTCCGTTTTGTCCCTTTAAATTTGTCCCTTTAAATTTCATTTAAAGTGTGTCTGTAAAAGAAGATAGAAAATATAAGAAAAGACTGTTCTAGACAGTACAAGTAGTCTACATTTAAAATAAATTCATTTGTTCTGTTTAATTATGTAGTAATTCGACACACTCTAAAATTGAGCACATTCTCTTTTCTTCTTCCTTTCCAAATATTGTTCTTGATAATTTCGATGTTGAAGACCTTCAATGAGTTTCCTTAATCCTCAGGATTCATTTGGTTAATTCTCCAAAAATTTCTTTGTCCAGAATAGCGATTAGAAAATGTTTCGGTTTTTTATTGATATCTGACCATTCTAGACCATTTCCTGACATTCGGTCTTTTCCCTTATTTTATTGAACGCCACCTTACTATTTTTGTATTTACTACTCTTTTTTT
>SEYY01012744.1:32500-37500 GCA_009176605.1 Armadillidium nasatum
CTGAACCTTCCAAAACGGTGTCAGGAAAGAGCGTGAGGTTAATTTGAGCGGAGTGATTTCCAATGCAAATAAAATCCCGTTAGGCCTATTTCCGGACAGTTTGCAAGATTTAGGTACTTTTCCACAGAGCTTGGCACCCATCGAAATTGCAAACTATACTACTTATATATATATATATATATATATATATATATATATATATATATATATATATATATATATATATATATATATATATATATATATATATATATATATATATATATATATATACATAAATAATAATGATAATAGTAAGGACTTTCTAATTATAAATGGTTTGCCTTCTCCTTCAAAAGGGGTCTGCCTTTGAGTGGTGGTAATCTGTTTAAAAAAAAAAAAAAAAAAAAAAAAAAAACTTTTTGGAGGAAACGCAGGGAATATTGCAAATTTGCTTTGAAGTAGGAAATATAAATAAAAAATCCGGTGATATTGCCTTGAACATAACTTTCGAGTAAAATTTCAAATCATATTGAAGAAAAACGTGATATGCTTTTTATTCATGAAATAATAAACATTCTTCTTTTTTTATTTGATTTTTTAAGCCTATATCAAGGTTTAAATATATTTAAACCTATTATCCACCGAATAGAAACCCTCCTATTATCCTTCCGCTGTTCTAAAAATGCATAACTGGTGGCGAACGGCATCCCTCTCTAAAGTGAGATGAACGGGACAGAACATCCCACCTAACGGGTCCTCCAATTACCTGCTCGTAAAATAATGATTATATATATATATATATATATATATATATATATATATATATATATATATATATATATATATATATATATATATATATATATATATATATATATATATATAAGTAAAGGTCTGACTCAGGAGAGCTACTTTGATTTCTAATTTTTCTACCTTTAATGAAGCTATTAAAACAAATCATTAGTAAATTCATTAAGTAAAGCTTTATTGAGGCATAGAAACTGTTGTATTTGTACAATAAAATCTTAATTTCTAACCATACGCAGACATTTATGAACTGACTACCGTTATGAAGTGAAGGGAAAAGGTCGAATAGAATAGTCAGAAGAGGAAGAAGAAAGAGGAAATCTGAATATTGAAAGACGAACATCTGGCGCATGTAGGTTTTAAACCGTAGAATGGAAATCACCAGTGGAAGGTCTTCGGAAAAGAAATTTTGTATAGAATGGAATGAGATTTGAAGATGGTTGTGGTTTATTGAAGGAAGGGAGGACTTTCTGTATAAATATTTCAGTTTTTTTTTTAAAAAAAAGAAAATTATTACTTTAAATTCGATTTTATATATTAAATTCAAAACAGTTAAATTTGGCGAACTTTAGTGGAGGAGCAACTAAATTTTTGATCTAGTTCTTTTTTCCATTCTCGTCACTAATAAATAGAATATGAAATAATCGCATTTAAGAACTATTTTTTCGTTAAGTTAACGAAGGAGAGTAAATTCTAATAATATTTAATGTTCACTATAGTTTTAATATAATATTGGAGTTAAAGTGGATTAAAAATTTCTTAGCATTTTTTTTTTTTTTTTTTGGAAATTTTTGTTTTTTTTGTTTTTTTTTTTAAATTGCTTACCAGATAGCTTTTACTTGTGACAATAATAGTATCAATGAAAATAATGGAGCCAAAAGAACTAATATTAAATTATGGCAATTAGTAAAGCAAGATACATACGAGAAATATATTATCCAATATTGATCAAAGAAAGAATAATTTGACTTTACTGATAACGGCATGAACTATAGATAAACAAGTTCATCGTAATAATATTACAGGCATGAAGAAAATTCGTTGCAATACGAATAATAGTGATAGTGATGGAGGTTGTCGTGTTGATGATGGTGATTGTGGTGATGATGATGGTGATGAAGTTGGTAGTGATAGCGGTGGTAGCGGTAGTTATGGTGATAGTAATTTATATTGATGCATTTTCATAATGATGTGTATTTATATATATTTGTATTGATGTTATACCCCCTCCTTGAATAGGTGATGTATAAAAAAAAAAATAAATAAAATAAATAAATAAATAAATAAATAAATATTATAAATATAGATTCCTCAATTTTGAATAATGATAGTCCTACATATCGATATCAAAAGATATAATAATTATTATATATATACATAATTATTATATATAATAATTATTATATATATACCGGTGTATCGATTTCAATATCTAATTCGAGAATTTCAATTGAATGCATGACAGAAGGGCATTTGAGTTCGAAGAGCTCTACCTCTCGTACCCAGTGAGTGATGGACAGTTTACTTTTTCACTACATATTGATAACTATGAAATATAAATTTAATATCGAAATATCGTTCATTAAAAATATTGAAATACTAGTCTATCAAAATTCAAAATGGTGGCCTTCATACACAATTATACGTAAATAATAAATAGCAAAAATTCAAGGTTTTTGGTGAATTCAATGTGCAAAAGTGGTCATCATGCCTTAGTTAGGCATTATTTAATTCATTTAAGTGTCATTTATAGCATCCATGGCAGTCAAAAGTGGTTCACCTAAATAAGACATTTACCATAAATTAATATAGGTTTACAAAAGATAAAAGGGGGAACCAGAAGGGAACTTCATACCCCTTTTGCCATGCATTTATAATACTGGAGATATTCTTTAGTGTAAAAAAATAAATAAAAAAATAAAAAAATTTTTTTTTTTTAAATTTAATATATATATATATATTATATATATATATATATATATATATATATATATATATATATATATATATATATATATATATATATATATATATATATATATATATATATATATATATATATATATATATATATATATATATATATATATATATATATATATATATATATATATATATATATATATATATATATATATATATATATATATATATAATACAAGGTGCAGATAAGTAAGGCATGTCTATGACAGATGTCGAACCCGAATGCAAGGATACATTATAATCTGACAATGTCTTCGATGATGAGAATGAATAATTATATTTTTAAATTTTAAAAACTTTCTTTAAATACACAAAAAAAACATACAGTATTTTTAGTGTTCATAATGCAAGTTTCCTTTATATATTTAAGGAAAATTTAATTAATTAAATAAAAAAAGTTAAAAAAATTATTCCCTCTCTCAGCTTAACATATATAATTATACTGAAGTAAGCTTATGATGAAATAAAAAAGAATAAGTTAATGTATATGCATAAAAAAAGATGAGAAAGAGGGAGAAGAAAGGCCTGAGGAATAATGAAATAATGTAAAACATCATACTTAAAAAAAAAATGCTGTTTAACAAACTAGTTAGTTAAACAGGTCAATATTCGAATTTAATCAGCATGAACATTGTGTTCGAACATGCAGTCTAAATAATGCAATATTTTATCACATTTATCACACATCACATTTCAATAAATCCATAGATTGTAATCGAACAATTTGTAGATAGCGTTCATATGTGCGTATGAGCATAATATTTGTCAAATTTTATTTAGCAGATAAGTCGTTTTTGTTTTGGGTTTAAGAGGAGTCTTTTCAGGTATGTATTATCACACTAGAACTGATGAGGGCCCTGCGTTCGGGGCTGAAACATTGTCCTTGTAATATTGTCATTGTCTTAATTTAATATATATATATATATATAATATATATATATATATATATATATATATATATATATATATATATATACTACTACAATCTACAACCTCTCCCAGGAAGGGTTTTCACCCTGTCAGTGGAACCAGCATCTTTCGCCATCTGCTTGTAAGAAGTTCTCCCAGAGCCCTCTAAAAGATCATGTTTTTCGGCTCGTTGGTCTCCATGCCGGTCCATAAGTCTTAACCAGACTCTCAGGTAGGGTTTTTACCCTTTCAGTAGGACCAGCATCGTTTTCAAACTAACCTCTGAACACTCTCTCCCAGGGGTCTTCAAAAGATTGTGCTTCTCTGAGCTATGGTTTCCAATGCTGGTTCTGGAGTAGTTACAAGCCGTTGACAGAGAAATCACAAGGCCGGATGGCTAGTCCTGTCGTTCTTGCATTTAGTTCTCTTTACATGATCCAATCCTGTCGTCGATTTTCAAACTCTTGTTTTTAAATTTTAAATTCTTAATGATAATATATATAATTAATGTCAGCTATTGGACTCGAACCAACAACCTTTAAGATGGTAAGTCTAGCGCGCTGACCACTCTGCTACGGCAGTACAAAAAGGAATCGCATTGGAACTTGCTCATGATCTAAAGTCATGACGTCAACCACAAAGGATTCCCCTGACTGCATTACGAGCAAGGGAAAAGGTCGAGTCCATCACTCGCAGACAGTTATATTCAAGATTTAGTACTGCCGTAGCAGAGTGGTCAGCGCGCTAGACTTACCATCTTAAAGGTTGTTGGTTCGAATGCACTAGCAGACATTAATTTTCTAAAAAGAAAATAATCTGTACTCTGAATTTATATATATATATATATATATATATATATATATATATATATATATATATATATATATATATATATATATATATATATATATATATATATATATATATATATATATATATATATATATATATATATATATATATATATAGTAAGATATAAAGGTCGCGCGCCCTCCCGGTGGGGAACTCCATATTCCGTCTGCCATGCTTTTATTGTATAGTAGTGAAAAAAGTTATTTTACACACATATATATATATATATATATATATATATATATATATATATATATATATATATATATATATATATATATATATATATATATATATATATATATATATATATATATATATATATATATATATATATATATATATATATATATATATATATATATATATATATATATATATATATATATATATCCCTAAAATGTTGGAAAAAGAAAAAAAAATATATTTACTGAAAATGAGTATGACCTGTCTGTGTAAGAGGGATT
>SEYY01012744.1:40000-45000 GCA_009176605.1 Armadillidium nasatum
TTGAAATTTTAAAAGTAAAAAATTTTATTTAACTCGCCCACCTTTTCTAGTAAATATCTAATGCCAAAATTCAAAAGTGTTGCACTTTTCAATGATTTAGCAACAAAAAAAAAAACAAAAAAACAAAAACAAAAATCGTTGGACGCTAATTTTTTCCCTCAGCTCGATAAAATTAATTTCAATTCATTTTTTAAAAAGTTCTTTTATGATATTCTAAACTTAAAAATAATGGGACAGTAACGTTAATTAAAAAAAAATAAATAAAAAAATCAATAAAATAAAAAAAATCACGTTATTTTATTTGGTTTTTATTGTGCCAACCCTGGTTACAAATCCACATTCATAAGCTAATGATAGAAAACGTTATAGAATTAATTAAATATTGGGCTTTTTTAATAGGTGATTTTATAATAAAAAATTATAATTATCGTTAACTATTAACAACGGAAAAACATTAATTTCTCTCCTAATTAACGAATAAACGATTAACGTCGTTGATATTTTTGTTAACGGATTAGCGATTAACGACGTTAAAAGCTGACGTTTACAGGCACTACCTATTTATTATTAAGAGAGAACAAATCGCCACGAAGGATCGCCAACTGCTAAATATTGTCTTAAAATCGTTGCAAGTGATGTGATAAACATTTGGGAAAACTTCTTCCCCAACATAGGATTTAATGGTGTATGGCTAAAGGCTGAAATGCTAGTGCAATCAGCTTTAAATATAAATAAAACCCCAAATGTCCAAAGGAATGATGAGTTCTGCTAAAAAGTGAAGGCATTCGATGCAATATTTGATATTTGAATTTGTAATTGCTATGAGAAGAAAATTTCAAGAAAATGCTATAGGTATAAAGATAAAATGCCAGTGATTGATTGGAAATCTTTTGTGGGAAAGAAAGAACGACAAAATCAACGGACCAATTGATTGAGAAACGACTAGTTCCAGGACAAGACCTCAAGTTATGATGGAGAGGTTAGTAAGTTACACTAGTTGAAGCGTTGGTAGAAGCAGGGGAAGACTCATTAATATAAATAGTAGTGTTCTCTCTACTAGCACAGAAGTCGTGGAAGTTATTGAAGAGGAGAGAATGGAAATGGAAGATAATAATAAGGATGATGATTATCTTCGAGAAACTAAACAATGTGAAAGTGTACAGAATAAGTTTACATACAAGAATTTGGCAATAACAGCTGACAGATATCGCGTAAATTCAAGGGTAGCTGCAGCTCTTGTTAACCCAGTATTGAAAACATGGGAATGTTAAATGAATTAAATATGTTAGATAGAATGAGGGTGGAGCAAGAGAGAAAACGAGTTGGGAAAACGATTGTCATCAGTAAGAAATCTAGAAACAAACAAATCGAAAATTTGTTATTTGATGGTAGAAAAAACAATACAATTCGAGGAACTATGTCATTGTGAAAGAGACATGTGATATGCACCTAACTCATGTTACTCCAGATAATGTAACAGATTGGTGTATTTTTGAGGAAATTATAACTTTTCTAATAGATTCTGATAGTATAGATTCTCTCAAAGTGATGGTGCTCCTGTTTAAACGAATAAAATGGGTGGAGTGCTCAGATTGATTGAAATACATCTTGAAAAACCTATACTGCAGGGACTAATTTGCCTTCTCCATGCTAATGAGCTCCCATTCAGGCATGTTCTTCAGACAGTAGATGGGAAACTATCAGGACCACAAACTTTTCAAGGCATTATTTGGTATGAAATTCAAAAGGTTTAACTAAATGTGAAATAGTTAACTTTCGTCCCGTACATTCCGAAATTACACAGATCACCGAAGAATTTGTTATGCAATTCAGTACGGACCAAAAATACCTCTATGAAATGTGCAATCAGTATAAAACATGGACATGTGCCATCATCATTAGCCAGTAATTAGACAGATGTGAATAAAAATTTAGCGATTATAGCTGACAAGTTTAGTGTAATCTATAAGGGCTCTGCTGCTATATTTAATGCAGCATTAAAGAATATGTGGTTATTGAATGAAAATAACATGTCGGATAGGAAAAAAGTTGAAAGAAAGAAGAAACTTGTTTAAAAAAGGATGCTTTCAGAGTAAAATTAGAAACACACACAAACACACGGCAGAAAAGATCAAACCAAAAGAAAAGATTGAACTGAATTGGAATAGCATTATGTTATTATAAAAGAACCAGATGATATTTACATGATTCATGTTACACCAGATTTTTTTGCTCATTTTTTGAAATTTGTATGTTAATAACTTTCTTTTAAATTTTATTTATAATCATACCTAACGTATATATATATATATATATATATATATATATATATATATATATATATATATATATATATATATATATATATATATATATATATATATATATATATATATATATATAATATATATATATATATATATATATATATATATATATATATATATATATATATATATATATATATATATATATATATATATATATATATATATATATATATATATATATATATATATATATATATATATATATATATATATATATATATATATATATATATATATATATATATATATATATATATATATATATATATATATATATATATATATATATATATATATATATATATATATATATATATATATATATATATATATATATATATATATATATATATATATATATATATATATATATATATATATATATATATATATATATATATATATATATATATATATATATATATATATATATAAAGTATAAATAAAGGGATAAAATTTATAAGTATTGTTTGTTTCCTTTTCGTTTTCCCTTAAAGTTGAGGGGGATAGGGGTTTGTCAAGGGTATTTGTGTGTATGTCCTTGATGTGTGCGTATACAAGAATATGTCTTATACTTTATTAGCAGCCTCTGAGCTAATGTTAAAAGAAAGAAGAAGTATTGTTATTTATTTTTCCAATTTTTCATGTGTGGGTGGATGATGTGCGAGGGGTAGGGGGAGGGTCGCACAATCCAATAATTTGAAATATAATGCTGTAACATCATCCTTACGTCCTTGCCCACCGTAGTTTCTGGAAAAAATTTTTTTGTCCCACCCTAATATATACATTTCAAAATTTTATTTTAAAATCATAGAAATAAAACAAAATAATTTAATTTTATTTCAAGAACATTCCATTTCATCTAATTTTCTTTTCTCCAATCAAATTTTCTCTAAAACCAAACATTTCCACATATGGAGATACCCTAAAATAGAGGGATTTTCGAGAAGCTAGATAACACTGCTTACATCACAACACTCGTTCCGATGGGGAAGCCGATTTCGTGAAATCTAGATAACACCCTATTACGTTACTGGACAGCCCTACATCTTAAAACGTCTTCCAAAATTATCTCGATACCTATTTTAAAAACCTTCTTCACTTGGTCACACATTCACGACTGATAGATGCAAGGTTTTCCCTTCCAATATTACAATAGTACTTAACAAATATATTATAAGTTTAATATTAAATTTATTATTTTAATTATTATTATTATTATTATTATTATTATTATTATTATTATTATTATTATTATTATTATTATTATTATTATTATTATTATTATTATAAGTTGTGATTTTATTATTTGTATATTTACTAGAAATTTGATTATATAACGTCTGTTTGATTTCTATCTCTTTATCTCTTTATCAAGATGGATATAATAATTGGAGTTATTATTATTATTATTATTATTATAATTATTATTATTATTATTATTATTATTATTATTATTATTATTATTATTATTATTATTATTATTATTATTATTATTATTATTATTATTATTATTATTATTATTATTATTATTATTATTTATTATTATTATTATTATTATTATTATTATTATTATTATTATTATTATTATTATTATTATTATTATTATTATTATTATTAATTGGATAAAGAATTACTATTTGAAGGCATTCTGTTTCCCTTAAAAATAATGTTGACATGATTTTAGTATCTTAAGTTATTTTCATTATTTTATTCTGTTGTTGAATTCATTTTTCATCATACCGTCTTTTTTCTTTAATTTTCGGTAAAGTAGTGTTTGTTTTACTTTTGGAATATAATTTTTTATTTTTTTATTTTATTTACATAATGGTTTTAATTTTATGATATCATCTGGCGTTAGTTTTACATTATTCCCCTGTTTATTCATCCTCTTTTGACCTACATTGATATAAGATTTCAGAATAGGATATTACTGGTATTGAAGGTTGCATGGATATTTTACATTTTGTGTTTTATTATTTAAATATTTTATTATTACTGATATTATTAATATCGTTATATTTAATAACCTACTCTAACATTTTATTATTGTATTTCTAATGTGGTATAAACTCTTTTTGTCGTTTTTTCTCCCATTTATCTCACTAAGTTTTTAATATTATTACCATTTGTTTTATTATTACTATTATCACGATTTTATTTTTGTAATTAATATTTTTTTTATTGTCCCATTTATTTTTTTATAAGGATTATGGAAATTATTTTCTTTAAAATTTGAAGGAGTTCCACCCAACTCCTTTATCATTTCTCCATTTTTGAAATCATTTTTTTCCTATTACTATATTTACTAAACAATGGAAATTTTTAAAAATATTTGTATAATTAATTGTGCAATTTTAAGTTTTTGTACGCAGGATTGAATAAAATCTTACGGGAAGATTGCTTTCTCTTTTTCCCAAATCTGTAGGAAAAAAAGACAATAAGTAAATTTTTTTTACCTTTTCCTTGTAAGCCAGCTATTTTTTAAATATATCAGGCCAAAAAAAATTGCAAAATAAGCAACACATTCTCTGTACGCGATTAACAATGAGAAACTGTTTGCTGCTGTGGATTTTGCTTATATTTGTCATAAAGAAAATGGCATTGATGGAGTATATGGTAGCACGTGTGGGTAACAATATTATATATTGCATACATACTGATATTGAA
>SEYY01012744.1:47500-55000 GCA_009176605.1 Armadillidium nasatum
AATGGTTTTATAATATTTTATAAACAGTTTTTTTTTTTTTTTTTTTTTTTTTTTTTTTTTAATTTAAAATACACTAAAATAGATGCATTTCCTTGAATTTATAAATGCACTAATAATTCCTTTTGGCAAGCTTATTATATGTGCTTATTATACATGCTTATTGTATATGCTTATTTTACATGCTTATTATATATTTCTATTATACATGTTTATTATATATACTTATTATGCATGCTTATTGTATATGCTTATTATGCATGCTTATTATATATGCATGCTTATTACATATGCTTTTCATATATGCTTATTATACATGTTTATTACATATATGCTTTTCATATTTGCTTATTATACATGGTTATTATATACGCTTATTATATATGTTTATTAATATGAGTTTCTTATATATGCTCAATTAAGAAATTTTATCATTAGTCAATTTAATAGTAAATCTACATTAAAAAATGTGTAGATGATAAAAAAAAAAATAAAAAAAAAATAAAAAAACTTTTAAAATTGCACTTTTTTAATGTAAGAAAGAAAGGAATAAAACTTACTAAAATTTATGAAAGAGGGAATATTAGTGCTAATTTCATTGGAAAAGAAAATGTTCTCCTGCCATTCATTTATTTTACATGAAGAGTAAAGTAAAATAGAATCATCAACATAAAAATAAATTAGGAACAAAAGGATAATGTTCAATGATTTAAAATAGAGGGAAATTGATTATTTGATCGTCATCTATTTGATGTCTATTTTTATGAAGGAAATTTCTTGAAGATTTGAAATTAACACTATCATTAAAAATACGCCAAAGTATTCTTTATTTCCAATACTCCTTGCTTATATAATATGCTATAAAATGAAAAAAAAAAAAAAAATCGGTATTTAATTTTTTTTTTTTTAAATTTTTTTAATTTTTAAATATTAATATATATATATATATATATATATATATATATATATATATATATATATATATATATATATATATATATATATATATATATATATATATATATATATATATATATATATATATATATATATATATATATATGATTAAGATTTCTAATTTTCGGGAATTTTAGTTTCCCAATAAAAAGAAGTACTAAAGCTTTAAACATTGTTTATTAAGATTATTAACGTTTCGAGCAAATTTCACTATCCTCCTTCTCAGGAGCAACAAACAAAATGGAAATCAACAATTAGTACTATAACAGCATATTAAACTATTCTCTGCACAGTCAAAATCAAATAAAAGACAAAGGTGAAAAAGGTAAAATAATGACATGGTTGGTAGGTTAGTTGGGAAAAAAAATTATGATATAATGCAAATAGGAAGCAAAATAATAATAGTGAGTCGCTTAAGAGATGTAAATCTTATATATGAACGTTGCATGAAAATAACAATAAAATACAACATGATATAAACATAAGACGAATGGTTAAATAAGAATAAAATAACAAAACGGAAAAATATATAAAAAATAAAAAATAAAAAATACGTTATAATGCTCATAAATGCAACGTTCAAATATAAAATTTAGATCGCTTACACGATTCACTTTTATTATTTTGTTTTCTATTTGCAATATATAATAATTTTTCCCCCAACCAACCAACCATGTCAATGTTTCTTGTATTTTTCATCTTTTTCCCTTACTTGGTTTTAACTTTGCTGAGAATGAATAGTTTACTATGCTGTTATAATGCTAATTGTTGATTTCCATTTTGTTTGTTGTTCCTGAATATGAGGATAAAAATTTCCTCGAAACGTTGAATAATCTTAATAAACAATGCTTAAAGCTTAAGTACTTCTCTTTATTGTGAAATATATATATATATATATATATATATATATATATATATATAATATATATATATATATATATATATATATATATATATATATATATATATAAACTGTTCTAATATGTATTTTATTTTGGGGAGGTAGCGTGGCTCGGGGGCAGAATCTTCTGTACATTGTCTAACGGCAACGCTGTTTTCAATGGATTCGAAGCCTAGCGAGTGGAAAATTTTTCTATATCTTATGATTGCTAATTTCGTTTCAACAGTTGTTGTACCTATGTTGGTATTGCTTGACATTAGTTGGTTGCCCTGTAACGCAGGAGAACCCCAGTAGAATGTCATGTGGCCCCAGTACGGGTTTCAAGTACCCTCCCATTAATTATAATAGGTACCGAGTTGCTGCAGTGATTCGAAGCAGAAGAACTGAAAAAATTGTTCTATTAAGCCATTTTTTTTAAGGAGGCGATGTACCTCAGTGGTAGAGCCTTTTGTATATTGTCTAACGTCGAAATTTTCGTCAATAGATTCATATCCTGGCTTGCGGGAAAATTTTCTGTTATTTATATATATATATATATATATATATATATATATATATATATATATATATATATATATATATATATATATATATATATATATATATATATATATATATATATATATATATATATATATATATATATATATATATATATATATATATATATATATATATATATATATATATATATATATATATATATATATATATATATATATATATATATATATATATATATCAAAAACTATTATAAAGAGATATTATTCAGGAGACTACCCTTTATCGAAACAAATATTTTCATTTTGACGTTCCATCAATAAAGCTACTCAAGAGTTTTTTTTTATTATTATTTGCAATTTAATTAAGCAAGACCCACTAAAAATGATTCACTATATAAGTATTTTTTAATCATATCATCACAGACACAAATATTTTGTAAAAACATCCAAGCATAAAATCAAAAAAAAAAAAAAAAAATATGTGATTTTTACAGCGAAAATTCTAAGATGAACGAGTTAGCAACACAATGAGAAACAAGAAATGAGGAGAACCCGAAGAAGGAATGAGTAGAAGACTCAAACCTCCAAGAGAGTTCTTACAAAAGTTCTAAATAGTCCTTCGTAAATGAAAGAACTTCTTGCTACATATGTTGTGGCAAAGAGTTTTCCTTTTGGAAGTAGCTGATGAAGTTTATGGAACTTGGACACACTATTCTTAAGTTTTTCATAAAATTTAAAATTCATTTTTAATAAGATCTCACATAAAAAAGAAATATTTACATTTTAATGAGGAGAAAGAGAAATAGAATTATCACATCGAATCTTTAATATAATAATAATAATAATAATAATAATAATAATAATAATAATAATAATAATAATAATAATAATAATAATAATATTAATAATAAAGATATCTTGTTCGCTCACATCCAGAAAAAGTTTTCACCCTGTCATTGGGACTAACACCTTTTTTATCTATCATTTAAAGTCTTTTTACAAGAGCGCTTTAGAAAATCATGCTTCTCAACCCAGCTGTTTTTTTCAGCACTAACCCTTGAGTCTTTCATCCCCAGGTATGCTTTGCACCCTGTCTATGGAACTAGCTTCTTCTTCCAATTAAACTTTAAGAATTTTCTTCCGGAGTTCTCCAGTTCTTGGTTTCCAGTAGATAAAATAATTCAAATTAATTTAGTCGTAGAAGATTGTTAAAATAGCCTAAGTCACAAGGCGGAATATTCGGAAGACTTTAAAATTAGAAACATGAAAACATTAAATCGTTATACACATATGCACAACAACAATCTTTACTACTTACCCCTTTTCTAGTGTCTTATTGAAAAAAAGTGGACGTGATATTCAAGCACCGATATAACTTTTGGATTCTGCGTAACAAAATGTATAACCTACAAGTCTCATATATAAAGTTGCAAAAACATTTGCTGTGTTATTAATTGATATTTTTGCAATTTTTTAAAAATGAAAATTTTATACTCTCAGAATTTCCACTGATTTGAAATCAACTTTTGTTAATTACTGACCTTTTTTTTTCCTTATTCAAAACAACTTGCAAGAAATTTATTTATTTAGTGTAGGAAGTGAACAATTCATTTGTATTTCTTTCTTTGTCTTTACTTCTATTCCATTTCTCCTGAGTTCTTTGCTATCTTTCTAGTGAATGTCCAAAACAAATATATAAATATTTTAAAAGTTTAGTTAAGGAGTATAAAAATTATCAAGTTCATTCCTTTCACAAAAAAAAAAAAAAAAAAAAAAAAAAAAAATATTAGGAAATTGGTGTTTTCTAGTTGCAATAAGGAATTTTTTGACCCATGCTTTATGGATATTTCGACGCAGTCATTTTCCTGTTAAAATTTTCTTCTCAAGGTCAATAGGAAAACGAAACCCCTCTTCTATTTGTCTCTCTTCCAATGTATGGTTGAGGCTTAATTAAGGATACTTTTTGCAGGCGACACCACCTTTCAGGCATACGAGATATGCTACTGGTGCATATATATATATATATATATATATATATATATATATATATATATATATATATATATATATATATATATATATATATATATATATATATATATATATATATATATATATATATATATATATATATATATATATATATATATATATATATATATATATATATATATATATATATATATATATATATATATATATATATATATATATGCAATCTTCGTATGTCAAGGGAGCACTAAATTGACGCAATACTGGACATTGGTCCCTCCTGGCTATCTGTGATTCAAATTTATCACCAAAACTTTTTCATTAAGAAAACAGTCTTAAACATTTTCTGCCACGATAGAATTTATAGAACCTTATTAAAAGTTATTTAATATTCTTATGTAGGTTTATAAATACATATTTTTAGTTTTATAAAAACGTTGATAATGTATAGTACTTGTAAATTTAAAAATTTTTAATATGAAAACTCTTCATACAGACCACTGATCTGTGATATTCTTTATTTTTATTTTTATTTTTTTATGATTTTATACATTATTCTAACTTAGCTGTTTGCAATTCAACCTTAAAATGATGAGTATGTTCCATATACTGTATATATATATATATATATATATATATATATATATATATATATATATATATATATATATATATATATATATATATATATATATATATATATATATATATATATATATATATATATATATATATATATATATATATATATATATATATATATATATATATATATATATATATATATATATATATATATATATATATATATATATATATATATATATATATATATATATATATATATATATATATATATATATATATATATATATATATATATATATATATATATATATATATATATATATATATATATATATATATATATATATATATATATATATATATATATATATATATATATATTATATATATATTATTATATATATATTTTTTTTTTTTTATTTAATTTTTATTTTTGTTAAAAATTTTTATTTACTTATTTATTTATTTATTTTTTTTTTATTCGAGGGATTTCTGATTTTCTTGCAAGAACTTTTTGGACAAAGAATTATGAAATGTAGAAAATATCCTTCAAAGATTAGGTTACCTTAAGAAATTTATGAGAAATTCAGTCAGCTTTCCTTGAAAAAGAAATTTTTATACAGAACGTACAGAGGAGAGAGAATCTGAGAACATACTGTCGTTCCAATGTAGCATGAACAGAGTACAAATTTTATGTCTTCTGAGTGTTAACGAGGTGCGGAGTATACCCAACACACTGAGGAGCATTCTTCACCAAAGGTACAATATACCCCATTAGGTAGTATGTACTGGGAAAACATCCAACTTTTAAAGAAAAAGAACCCAGCATAGAAATTCTTTGGGTCCAGGGACCGGAACTCTTCTTTATATCATCCCCAGATTTATAAAAATCATAGAACAAATTTGAAGGATGCGGAAACGATTCTTAAGAATGATAACATCAACAGAAAGAGAGTAATTGAATATAAAAATATAAATGTATTAAAAATATAAAGAATTTTAGTATTAATGAGAATCGCATTTTCACGAATTTTTGAAAAAAATAATTTTTGAACAAAAATTCTTTTTTTTAAGGAATTTTTTTTACTTGTCTTAAATTGTATAACGTAAAGTATTCCACTACTTTATTTTATTACCAACTTTTGTAACTTCTCTTCCGTTTAATTTAGTTCTGAAAGGTGAAAGATTAGATAAATCTTTCGAAAACTTTTATATAATAAAATATTTTATCAAGTTATATGATGTAATATACAGCTCATCGTTTTATTTTTTAAAATTAATTTTTTTTTCCAGTATTCTTTGGAAATTAACATATATATATATATATATATATATATATATATATATATATATATATATATATATATATATATATATATATATATATATATATATATATATATATATATATAGGGAAAAGTAAAAAAAATAGAATTATATAAAAATTTAGAAAACGTTTTCTTAGTTGTTGGTCACATCAACTTAATAGTTGTTGGTCACATCAATTTAATGCATTCTTTTTTATTGTCCCGATTTAGTCAGAGAAAGATTTATAGTATGCAAGAATGTAATAAATTACTTTGCATAAATACTGTGCAAAATGTTAGCTAAATATTTCATTGTGAATCAGACAGATTGGTTTCTATTGTAAAAATTAAGTCTTTACTAAATGAAGGGATTACATTTATGACATTCAAACTTTCATGCCATTAAAACAATGATCACCGAATTTCATATGAAAATTAATATAATGATATATTAATTTCCCTTTTCAAACTTTTTATTAATTTATTTATTTATTTATTTTTTTATTTTCTTTTGAGAGAGAAAATTAGAAAAATCAGTTTCTTTTTGTCTGCTGACTTTATTACTTAATTAATGAAATCCAATTTATCAATCTCCTTTCCTTAGTATGAAGCAAGAACAAGCAAATGCATGTCTAATAAAAAGAATATTAATATTTAATTAGATTAATATTTTGATTATATATATATATATATATATTAATAAGAATATTTTTAATATCCTTAATATAATATACCCTGAATTTATATTAACACTATCTTCTAAGATTCTTTTGAATTATTTAATGGAAATTCTGAAAGTCTTCTTTAATGATTTTAGATTTTAATTTCGGATATTGACATTTAATTAGCATATCTTTGAAAACAGGTATCCCAACTTCCGTATTATCAATAGAACACACAAGTAGTCAAAATAAGTATAGTATATATATATATATATATATATATATATATATATATATATATATATATATATATATATATATATATATATATATATATATATATATATATATATATATAATAATTATATATATAATATATATATATATATATATATATATATATATATATATATATATATATATATATATATATATATATATATATATATATATATATATATATATATATATATAATAATGTTTTCAAGAAATTGCAGGAACACGTATTGCCTGGTTCCAAATATTTGTTATGTGTTTTTCAAAAACTTAGAAAAACTAAGCACAAAATGAAAGCTTTTTATTCTCTTTACGTA
>SEYY01012744.1:60000-67500 GCA_009176605.1 Armadillidium nasatum
GTGAGCATGTTAAAGAAAGTTCGAAAAATTAATAAAGAGAATGTGTTCCAGACTTTACCAGAAGTGTATATGTAAGACTGAGCATTGCGATTAAGTCTGGGATTAGAGAGTTGGACAGGGAAACTATGAGTTTTTCTCAGTGGTTGAGGTTTTTGACTGGGATTTCAGAAGAGCATCGTTAATTGCAATGTAATAGCTTAAGAAGTTTGATGTAACAACTCGACGTGCAAAAAAAGATTTCTGAGAATTATTGAGAGGAAAATAGAAGCTAAGACTAAAAGCCCTAGACTCCACCTATTCAAGGATAATTATGTGAGCGAAGCCACCCACATGTGTGAGACATGCTATTTGCAAGGACGAACAACAACGCATAAAGAACAAATAATCTGGGTATATCAAAAAATTTTAAAGAAGCTTCAGAACATACAACCTCTTTAGAAACTTGTTGAGAAAGAGAAATAATGGGATCCTTTCAAGAAATATCAAGAGAAAAAGAATTTCAAGAATATTAAAGACAGATGAAGGTTTAAGTTCTATTTTAGAAAAAAATTATAGTTGTTTTTAAGATTATGTCGATTAAGTTAGTTTCTCCTAGTCAACCCACTTAGCTTCAATTAATTCTGTTGGGTTGGGCGTCTTTTAAGATGTAAGGATGAATGAAGGGTGTAGTCGCTGCTGTAGGAGTGGATAAATGATGAAGTAAAAAAAGAGGAATTTATTATTGAAAAGTAGAAAAAGAGTTGGGGATAGGACGGTTCCCTGAGAGACACCACTATTAATAGGTTCATAGGATGTACGGTGGACGTTTATAACAACAATTATTATAGAATGACCGGAAAGAAAGGGGGAAGGCCTCAAAGAAGGCCACAAAGAAGGGTAGATTCGGAAAGAGAGAAGTTTGGAAATCAAGGCTTTGATACAGACTCTTTTGAATGCTGCTGATTTATATAGCGCCTCAGCAAAATATTCTCCGAAATGCGTAAGAGCAGATAATCAACAATCAGAGAGAAGAGAAAAGAAATCTCTGGTAGAGTGTTCTTAACGTAAGCTATACTTGTGATTAGAGATAAAATTAGCAGAATTGGGATATTTCCAAATATTCCTGTTAAGTACAGATTCGAAAACTTTTGAAAGAACAAATAAAGAGAATTATTAATTAAAGATAGATTCAAGAAAGAAGTCAAGAAAAGGTCAAGAATATTAGGTTCATCTACAAGGCGATCAGATGTACGAGTGGGGAGGCCCACCATCTGCCCAAGGTTATTCTAAATAGAGAAAATACAGGTAAGTTCTCCCGCTTTATCTTGAAAACTAGTAGAAAGTTAATTTTGGAAGTGAACTTTGAAATTACTGAGAATGGTGACTTCAGAGAAAGGAGAAGAGAAAGAAAATGAGCTCTATTTTGGGTTTAGATCGTCGAAAAATTATGAATAGTTAGTAGATTTAGGATATATATGAACAGAACAAATGCATTTAACGTAGATTGGCAAAAGATCATAAGTCACAAGGTAAAAAATCAGAAAATCCCAGATATATCAAACAACATTCTTGCACACATTTGCCCAACATCTGCCTTTAGCTAGAAATTGAACATAGAGACCGGAAGAGGGAACAGAGTTTACAATCCGAACGCTTAATCACATTAGTTTCAGTCAAGAACAAAGAATGAAATTTTGAAGAAGAGAGGAGATACTCTTGGAAATGGAAATTTGAAATTAGAATGATTTATGAAAAAAGAAGACCGTGTTCAACAGTTAATAAATAGCTAAGTCTTGGAGGCACCAACATCATTACCGGGGGCCTTGAACCACTAAGCGATGATGGGGTGAGGAGTAGATTAAGGGAAGGTTCATGTTTCGCAATTTTTTTTTTTTTATTTATTTAAATTATTTTTTGCACATTCATAGCTGCATTTTTCCTCATATATATATATATATATATATATATATATATATATATATATATATATATATATATATATATATATATATATATATATATATATATATATATATATATATATATATATATATATATATATATATATATAATATATATATATATATATATATATAATATATATATATATATATATATATATATATATATATATATATTATATATATATATATATATATATATATATATATATAATATATATATATATATATATATATATATATATATATATATATATATATATATATATTATATATATATATATATATATATATATATATATATATATATATATATATATATATATATATATATATATATATATATATATATATATATATATATATATATATATATATATATATATATATATATATATATATATATATATATATATATATATATATATATATATATATATATATATATATATATATATATATATATATATATATATATATATATATATATATATATATATATATATATATATATATATATATATATATATATATATATATATATATATATATATATATATATATATATATATATATATATATATATATATATATATATATATATATATATTATATATATATATATATATATATATATATATATATATATATATATATATATATATATATATATATATATTATATATATATATATATATATATATCATTTCATATGAATTTTTCTTAATTAAAACATGAAAGATTTTGAAGTATGATTTCTGTTTAATTTTTCTTTCCAATCAATAAACGAATGATAATTATAAGTATTTTTAATTGTGGACATTGAATTACACGTTTTTAAAAGGATAAAAGACATTCATTAATAATAAGAAAAATGTATAATTTTTTTACTTCTATTGATATTTTGCTTATATTTTTAGCCGTTTTATTGTTTGCTTTTTTAAGAATAAGTTTTTGTCAACGTGTATGAATGAAAATGGGGATTTTTTTTTTTTTTTTAAATAGTTTTGAAAAAAAAAAAAAAAAAAAAAAAAAAAAAAAAAAATATAAATATATATATATATATATATATAATATATATATATATATATATATATATATATATATATATATATATATATATATATATATATATATATATATATATATATATATATATATATATATATATATATATATATATATATATATATATATATATATATATATATATATATATATATATATATATATATATATATATATATATATATATATATATATATATATATATATATATATATATATATATATATATATATATATATATATATATATATATATATATATATATATATATATATATATATATATATATATATATATATATATATATATATATATATATATATATATATATATAGGGTGGTTAAATTGTATGGGCCGATGTTGAATGTGAACCACACCTAAACGTCAAGTTTTTTACTGCATTTCATTTGACTTTTTTCAATTTCAGACTTACTCAATTTGAACCATGGAAAGATACACAATGGAGCAACGTGTTAAAGTTATTCAGGCTTATTATGAAAATGGGCGTTCAAATCAAAATGCATATCGTGCACTTCGTGATTTTTTTGGTCAATTTAATCGTCCAAATGTGCGTACAATCGGAAAAATCGTGAAAAAATTTGAGCAAACCGGGTCTGTAGGAGATTTGAAAAGACCAGTGCATGCTCGTACAGCTCGTACTGCAGAAAATATTGCTGCTGTTCGCGATAGTGTGGCTGAGGAGCCATCCACTTCAACTCGTCGTCGTGCCCAACAATTGCACCTCTCACGCTCGTCGTTGATGAACATTATGCATAAAGACTTGCATTTAAACGCTTACAAGGTGCAATTGACTCAAGAACTAAAGCCTCTTGACCATACAAAACGTCGTCAATGGTCAGAATAGTGGCAAGAAATGGCAACAGTGGATGATCAATTTTCGAGGAAAATCATCTTCAGTGATGAGGCACATTTTCACCTCAGTGGATTCGTCAATAAGCAGAATTGCCGCATTTGGGCGAATGCTAATCCAAGAGTGATTGTCGAAAAACCAATGCACCCACAAAGAGTGACTGTTTGGTGTGGTTTATGGGCTGGCGGCATCATCGGGCCGTATTTTTTCCAAAATGAGGCCGGTCAGGCAGTTACTGTGAATGGTGTTCGCTATCGTGAGATGATAACGAACTTTTTATGGCACGAATTGGAAGGTATGGATGTGGACGATATGTGGTTTCAACAGGACGGTGCCACTTGCCACACAGCTAACGAAACAATGGCTATTTTGCGCGACAAATTCAATGGCCGTGTTATCTCACGTGGTGGCGATGTCAATTGGCCGCCAAGATCATGTGATTTGACACCGTTGGACTTCTTTCTTTGGGGTTATTTGAAAGAAAAGGTGTACGTCGATAAGCCAGCAACAATTCAAGAGCTAAAGGATGAGAAAATTCGGCACATTAACGGCATAGAACCCCAATTATGCCTCAGCGTCATCGAAAATTTGGACCATCGGATGGAGGTGTGCCGCCGAGGTCGCGGCGGCCATTTGGCCGATATTTTGTTCCATACATAATTGAACCATATCCATATTATCATAATAAAAAGAAATGACAATAAATTCCTAAGTAATTTGTGTTTTATTCAAAATCAACATCGGCCCTTAAAATTTAACCACCCTATATATATATATATATATATATATATATATATATATATATATATATATATATATATATATATATATATATATATATATATATATATATATATATATATATATATATATATATATATATATATATATATATATATATATATATATATATATATATATATATATATATATATATATATATATATATATACCTATGAGCTATCGCAGCGCCCTCTATGGAACTAAGCAAGTTTGAGTCATGCTGGGAAGGAAGTTCCTCGCTTTGCTTCTCTCTTGGATTGGTGTTCCTACTGACAATACGTACTTCTATAACTCTCGTGAATCCTTATCTAACAAACTGTTAACCGTATAAGTGCTCTTTGTATACCAATATTAATAACTATACTTGCAATAAAACTGTGTTTAACTACATTTGATTATCATTCACATTATTAACTTTAAAAAGCAATCAACAAAAATCGATTGCTTTATATATATATATATATATATATATATATATATATATATATATATATATATATATATATATATATATATATATATATATATATATATATATATATATATATATATATATATATATATATATATATATATATATATATATATATATATATATATATATAATAAAAATGCCATTAATCAAACTGTATTTCTCCATAGGAGAAACTGTCTGATCAGCTGCAAAACGGGCCGCAAAAAACGCTGCTATTAATAAGGCTTTCAAACGAGGCATTTATTTTCAGCCAAAAAATTTCTGTATGTGATTTGTGATGAATGGTCCATCATTCTAGGATGGTTTAATTGATTTTTTGCTTTGTTGGCTCTTTTTGTTTGATATTGCATGCATTAAAATATTTTTTAAAAAAACCTTTTATTATTTTTGTAAAGCAAAGATTTTATTTGAAACAAAAAAATATTCAAAAATTGAAGTTAGTAACCAATTAAATAAAGCTTCTATCTCTCTACATATATATATATATATATATATATATATATATATATATATATATATATATATATATATATATATATATATATATATATATATATATATATATATATATATATATATATATATATATATATAGAAAAAAAGATAGAGATAAATAATTAATGCAGAGCTGGCAAGGGAAAAAGCGTCTGAAAATTTAGGTATTCAACAAAAGTAAAGAGTTTGTTGGTCACACAAACAAGAGAAAAAACTAAAAAAGTTTTTCCTCTCTTCAATTTTAGAAAAATTTTTGCTTCCACTTTTTTAATAATTCTTCTCTCTCACGCAAAGTTGACTTCAAATACCGAAATGGTGCAGGTGTTCATCAGAGATTTCTTCCTCTTCAGAAAACATAAAAGAGCATATGCAAACTCAATGAAATTTCTGATAAAAACGTACTTAAAACATTATTTACTTGCGTAACATTTTTTGTATGGCACATGCACGCACACGCACACGCACACGCATACGAATATATATATATATATATATATATATATATATATATATATATATATATATATATATATATATATATATATATATATATATATATATATATATATATATATATATATATATATATATATATATATATATATATGATCTGCCCGGAGGCAGGAGCGAAAGGGAGTTTCTTCTTAAAACGCGACATAATGCTTAAATAATTTATTCGTTGAAACAGCATGCACAAAATAATAAGTTGGCAATAATGATCAATATAGATTTACGAAGCGCACTGTTAGGTTGATCACAGATTAATTATAAGATGAGGTAATTAGTTGCCCTCAAGGTTTAATTCCCCTGACTCGAGGCAGAAGCTCGACAAAGCATCCTTCGCCTATAAGGTTAGACTCCGGAGTGCTCTAATGTATTTTTACCTGCTCTCTCTTAGTTTGAATAGTAACATTTGTTCCTAAGTCTATCGAGTTAACGAGACCATCTCACGCATTTTTTTTTTCAAAAATTAGTAATCTTAAGACAATAATTGTTAATGATTAATTTTTTGCGATTTTTCCTTTTCTTTTATTCGAATTACTTTTTTTTATTTTTCCGAATTACTTTTTTTTTAATTTTTTCAAAGCACTGGAAATCCTTAACCTTCATCAGTTACTATTTACGTTTATTTTCTCGATTGTTGCTATAATTACCACTGTTATAATCATTTTTTACGACCATAATGTACTATAAAATTAATATCATAAAATTTACAATATTCAAAATTTGGTATATTATATTATGTATGCTATTATGCATAATTTTAATGTGCTCAAAGGACGAATTCGTCTCCCCAGAAGCCCATTTATGTTTGGTATCAAAACATGTGAAGTACACGATATTTGTATATGTAAATTTGTAACTGAAAAAATAAATAAAGATTAAAGATTATTATTATTATTATTATTATTATTATTATTATTATTATTATTATTATTATTATTATTATTATTATTTTGATTATTTTTATTTTTTCTATTATTATTATTTCTTGTATTATTTATGTACAGCATTATTATTATTATTATTATTATTATTATTATTATTATTATTATTATTATTATTATTATTATTGTTATTATTATATTTGGACATTTTAACACCGAACACAAAAGATATTTTTCACTTAATTACTTTTAATTCACAAATTTTAATTTTAATTTTAATTCTTAACACTATTAGTTTATCTTTATGTTTAAAATTATATTTAGATTTTCTTTTAGAATTTTTTCCTTTTTAAATATTTCTCCAGATTTTCACTTCCTCTTTTCTTTTTTATTTGAAGCATTGAGCTCCCTTTTCTTTTCATTGTTTGCTGCTGTTTTGTTAAAAGAATGTGGTTACTTTCTTCAGAGTTCTTTTTTATA
>SEYY01012744.1:75000-77500 GCA_009176605.1 Armadillidium nasatum
GCTAAGTATATTTTTTTAGGCCTATAAGTATATATATATATATATATATATATATATATATATATATATATATATATATATATATATATATATATATATATATATATATATATATATATATATATATATATATATATATATATATATATATATATATATATATATATATATATATATATATATATATATATATATATATATATATATATATATATATATATATATATATATATATATATATATATATATATATATATATATATATATATATATATATCTACAACAATCTACAACCTCTCCCAGGAAGGGTTTTCACCCTGTCAGTGGAACCAGCATCTTTCCCCATCTGCTTGAAGAAGTTCTTCCAGAGCCCTCTAAAAGATCATGTTTTTCGGCTCGTTGGTCTCCATGCCGGTCCATGAAGTCTTATCCAGACTCTCAGGTAGGGTTTTTACCCTTTCAGTAGGACCAGCATAGTTTTCAAACTAACCTCTAAACACTCTCTCCCAGGGGTCTTCAAAAGATTGTGCTTCTCTCGAGCTATGGTTTCCAATGCTGGTTCTGGAGTAGTTACAAGCCGTTGACAGAGTAATCACAAGGCCGGATGGCTAGTCCTGTCGTCCTTGCATTTAGTCCTCTTTACATGATCCAATCCTGTCGTCGATTTTCCAACTCTTGTTTTTAAATTTTAAATTCTTAATGATAAGGTTTATTTTTTCATTAAAAGCCGAAAGTCCATTATCTTGATAGATTTGTTGCTCCTCTATAAATTTTGAGATATAATTTAATCGAAACTTGCTTAATTTATTTTTTCTTTTAATGCAAAAATATTTTCTAAAATTCTAATTTTAAAATAAATTTTAGCTATTAGTTTTTAAAATTTTGGTCAGTACTGTCTTCATGCATAAACCTTCTCTCTTCTTTTCCCTCCTCAAACTTCTTTCTGATTCTTCTCGCTTTTCTATTCCCATCTAGTTTTAGGTACATCTACTATATATTTATATATATATATATATATATATATATATATATATATATATATATATATATATATATAATATATATATATATATATATATATATATATATATATATATATATATATATATATATATATATATATATATATATATATATATATATATATATATATATATATATATATATATATATATATATATATATATATATATATATATATATATATATATATATATATATATATATATATATATATATATATATATATATATATATATATATATATATATATATATATATATATATATATATATATATATATATATATATATATATATATATATATATATATATATATATATATATATATATATATATATATATATATATATATATATATATATATATATATATATATATATATATATATATATATATATATATATATATATATATATATATATATATATATATATATATATATATATATATATATATATATATATTTCATATTTTTGAGAGTGCCGGATGGAATTATGTTCCATTACTTGTAAAAATAATTCCCACAAAATTTTAGCTCAAAAAAATAATAATTAGACATCTCGCTCTGGCCTTCTTACTCTTCATAAAAAAAGTATATATTTTTTAAAATTTGCTTCAGGTAATATTTTAAGGAATAAAATGTGCTAAATTTAGTTATCATTATTTTTGAAACTTTATGAAATTGTAAATTACAAAATGTAATTATTATTATTAAAAAAAAAAAATCAAACCATAATTAACATAAATAAATGATGTCAAAGTTCACTTTTACGAATGTAATATTTTCTGTAAGGCTTCTTTAGTTGCTTGAGGATGTTCACGGCGATATTCCTGGATTGTCTGAGATAAAAATATAGAATATTTAGATAGATTTATGAGTCGTTAGAACTGTAATTACAGCTTACAGAAGTTTAATTAACCTATTTGCAATAAAAATTGCTTTAGATCCTCATCCTTTGTAACCTTGTCATTTTAATAATGAATTAATTAGTTAGTTAATTAATTAGTTTAATTAACCTACTTGCAATAAAAATTGCTTATATCCTCATTCTTTATAACCTTGTCATTATAATAATGAATTAATTAGTTTGATACCCCTTTCCACAGAATCATTAACAATATTTAATTTTTCTATGAGGAGCTTTCCTTGTTGATACTGTTCGGAATTAATCCATTGGGATGGATGTAGGTGCAAAAAATTTTCAATTGAAAATCTACGAAATAATTTTATTGATAAATTGCTAGCTAGTTTAAGCAAATTCTCTCAATCTGAACTTTAAAGGAATTGGGGAACATCTCATTTTAATGGTAATTTTTTGACACCGCTTATAATTTTACTTTCAATTTCGTCTGTTTCTTTTTCTTTTTTTCCTTCTTCTTCTTCATCCAATGCTGCTGTCATTTTTTGTGCCATTTTTAGTTTTGTTTCATCAATAATCAAATCATCAAATAGAGCAAATGCTATACATTCATCATT
>SEYY01012744.1:82500-85101 GCA_009176605.1 Armadillidium nasatum
ATATTCATGAGCCTTCTCTTTGCGATTTCTCTTTCGTACAGTCGTGGCGTGAGGGTAACACTCTGTCAGGGTTCGATTCCCCGTATAGTAAACTTTAAACTTTGAATTTAATTATATATATATAATATAATATATATATATATATAATATATATATAATATATATATATATATATATATATATATATATATATATATATATATATATATATATATATAGTGAAGAATTTGTAAGACATTAAAATGGACCTTGAGAGGCTTTCACTTTGCACTTTTAATGCCAGGTTAACAAAGCATTTTTCCTTTTTTTCGTGCCATTTGAAAAATGGCTTTGAAATGGCAAAGCAATTTGAATTTTGCTGCTTCCTAAATTCTCACTCTCAATAAAAATATCCTCTCTCTCTCTCTCTCTCTCTCTCTCTCTCTCTCTCTCTCTCTCTCTCTCTCTCTCTCTCTCTCTCTCTCTCTCATCTATCTATCTATCTATCTATCTATCTATCTATCTATCTATCTATTCTATCTATCTATCTATCTCTCTATCTATCTATCTATCTATCTATCTATCTATCTATCTATCTATCTATCTATCTATCTATCTATCTCTATCTATCTATCTTCTTTTATCTATCTATCTATCTATCTATCTATCTATCATCTATCTATCTATCTATCTATCTATTATTATATCTTATATATATTATATATATATTATATATATATATATATATATATATATATATATATATATATATATATATATATATATATATATATATATATATATATATATATATATATATATATATATATATATATATATATATATATATATATATATAAATATATATATACGACTTCAGACCATGGTCTGTAGGTGGACCATCATCTTCCTTCTAACTTCAAAATTAATTATCCCCTAGTTCTTTAGAAGACTGTTTCTCATGGTAATGATTTCAATATTACGCTACCATTGAATAGAATTTGCCTTTTAGTGGGACTAACCCCTTCAATCAGGTCTCTAAACTCTTTTTTCCTAGAGTTCTTTATAAGATCATGATACTAGTCGTTTAAATTTCCAGTGCTTGTCTTGGAGATTTTGCAAGTAATGAATTTAAAGGGCCTATTTACTGTGGTTTCACTCTGGATCTTTTTATTTTCCATCTGTTCGGAGTTATCAAGTTTCACTTATGCATACATACATGCTTACAGGCATAAACATACACATACACACACACACACACACACATACACATATATATTATATATATATATATATATATATATATATATATATATATATTATATATATATATATATATATATATATTATAAAGTGTTTACCTCCACACCAACAGGTGCAAAGAGAAATTGCGAAGAGACGGCTCAATAATATTATATTATATATATAATATATATATATATATATATATATATATATATATATATATATATATAATATATATATATATATATATATATATATATATATATATATATATATATACAATTTCAGTTCCAGTAAATAGTCGTTTTATTTTCTTTTTAGTATTTCGTTCGGAAATGATGTTAAAAATAATTACCAGTGGTAACACATTAGTTATAAAACTTCTGAATATAAATCCAGCGTTTGTGATACGTAGCTTTGAGGTATTGGGCAATTGGTCTCGAAAATTGAACTGGAAATCCATCATGCATGTACCACATGTCCCGACGAACTGCCAGATTTACGGGATTGAGGAGTGACGGCATTTAAACTTGAATTGGTTCTGTCATAGGTGAATGTCATAGGGATTGTTGTGTGCCCAAATGTGGGTGCTGTGGAAATTCGTCAAGAAGTCCCTGCCAAACGAAGCTTCTTCTGCGAAGAGGATCAATGACGCTATGAGATTTATGTTGCTGGAATCACCGACAGAACTGCATGCGTGGGGAGGGCATAATCTACGGGAATGAGACTGGACAAGTTGGTATTGAAAGGGTGTAAATTCTCATCACGCAGGACGTTCAAGTGCTCGTCCTTAAGTGAAGGCCATGTCAACCTGTTCTCACATAATGTAGTATACCATCGTCATAGCCCAGATGATTCTCTCCTAATGTATTCATAATTGTCTTGCGTATGATAGCGGCGAAAATTCCGGACGGCGAGGTTGCCTCCATGACACAATGTGTCAAGCTCTCTACGGCTTTGTCAAGCGTTTCAATATACTATTTATGTTGTTCACCAATAAGCATCCGTAATATTGTGGGTATGGTTTCGGACAACAATCCAACAAATGTACTGTACCCCTTATTCTTTCTCTGACTGTTATGTGACCAACCACCTCTATCATGCATTTCTATATGTGTATTTAGGGAATATGTTTCCCCAACTGTGTTTTACTACATCACTGCGTTTATCCGTTTACTTAGTATGCATCCTGAATATACAGCATATATATATATATATATATATATATATATATATATATATATATATATATATATATATATATATATATATATATTATATATATATATATATATATATAGTAGTTACATATGAATAATTAAAAATTTGCAATGTTGCAAAAAAAAAAAAAAAAAAAAAAAAAAAAAAAAAAAAAAA
>SEYY01012745.1:0-10000 GCA_009176605.1 Armadillidium nasatum
AGAGAGAGAGAGAGAGAGAGAGAGAGAGAGAGAGAGTTTCAGCTAATGTACAACAATGGAGTATCTCCGTAATGATAGAACATTATAGGTTTTTGCGCATGCACAGTATGAGAATTGCGCATGAACTTTTTAATTTTCAAAGTAGTCTGGCAGAAATGAGAATCGCGGGAAGAGAGAGAGAGAGAGAGGTAGAGAGAGATCTTGGAGGAAGTTACGTCCTAATGTTTTCAGGGGCGTTGGGAGGAGGTTGTAGACATTGGGTCGCTATGATAGTAGGACCTAAATTGTCATCTTTTATTCAGAATGTTCGTTTGATCAGCGAGAGACTGATGGTTATGCATGATGAAATTAGGGGACAATAAATTCAGACTATTTCAGATATGCGCACCGCAGCAAGGTTGTCGTCAGGAGGAGAAAGATGCTTTTATGGAAAGTTTGGAGGAAACATTCAGAGAAGATGTGCGAACATTATCTCTAATGCTGGGAGATTTTAATGCAAGGGTAGGAAGAAAAAGAGTAGGAGTTGAAGAGGTTTTAAGACTTTTTAGGAAGGAAGTGAAGAACGCAGAAGGAGAAAGATTGATAGATAGGAGTAAGAAACAACCTGAAAGTGATAAGCGGTTTCTATCAGCACAGAGAGTCGAATATGTTTACAAGATACAGATGGAGTCGGACTACAGGAAGTTTTGATAAAAAAATCAATAATAGATTACTTTCTCTTATCAGATAAGAATCATGTGCAATGTTAAAGTCATTCCTGGTGTGTCCTGAGATTCAGACCATAAGGATGATAGTGGAAAAATTAAGATAAAAAAAACTTTAGGAAACAGCCAGTAAATAAAAGAAAGATTATAAAAGCCTTAAAGTACAGAATACAAGAACTGAGTATGAGCACAAGATGAACGAAAATATGAATGAGCTGGAGGGTGGAAGAGAGAGCACATGAACAGAGTTAAAAATGTTTCAAAGACGTATGTAGAGGTGTTGGGAGAAGAATGGGGGTGGTGAAAGAAAAAGGCACACATCCTTGGTGGACCGAGAAAGTGAAGAGAGCAATAAAACAGAAGACCAAAAGGATGAGGGAATGGTTGGGAAGGAAGAAGAACTCCAGAATCTAGAATGGAATATGAGCTGGCCAGAAATTAAGCAGAAGCAATGAAGAGAAGAACTAAGAGAGCTGAAGGATGTTAGGGTAGAGGTTGGAGGAAGACCTCAGAGGGAATAAGTCCTATGGACTGGCAAAATCATACAGGAAAGATAAAACCAAAGTGAACAACATAAAAAATGCATAAAGTGAGGTATTGGTGACGTCAAGAGAAATTAACGAAAGATGGACAGAGTATTTTGAATCTTCTCTGAATGTGAAACAGGTAAGAGAAAATCAAGAGGAGAGAAGGGAAGAAGAGTTTCAGGAAATGATTGAGGAGGAGAGAGGTTTACATGGGAGGAGTTTGAGTTGGCGTTTGCTAAAATGAAAAACTGTAAGGCTCCAGGAGAGGGTGGAATAGGGATAGAGCTGATAAAAAAATGCAGTCGAAGAAACTAAAACTTATATATTGAGATTACTGAACATGTACTGGTGTAGTGGTCAAGTCAGGAAAAATGGGAAAAGACAGTAATAATTCCAATATATAAAGGCAAAGGAGATTCTGGCATATGTTCAAATTACAGGGTTATATCATTAATAAACAATATAGTAAAGATTTATGAAAGAGCCTACACACATCCCACCCCACCTTTTAAAATATACTGTATATAAAAATGTGAACCTAAACAATGAATAGAATTGAAACAAGTCAATTTTTTATTACAAAGAAATAGAAACGTCATCAAAAAATTTTCTCCCTTGATAGATGACATTGTTATTACCTCGTAAGTGGACGAATTAAGTCATTTAAATGGTTTTTAAAAGCGTCATTTATTTAGAAGATCAAAAAGGGCAAAAAATAAAATAAATAAATAAAAAATAAAATAAAATAAAAAATAAAAATTTGATTCTATGAAAGGAAATTGAATCAAGGCGCGGAATGCCAAACAAGTTTTCTAATTGAACCGTAATTTTAATGTTATATTTTTAAAATAAATAAATAAGTAAATAAATAAATAAATAAACAAAATACAAAAGATTTTGGAGTTTATTTTTTTTTATTATTATTTAATTTATATTTTTTATTTGGGGAAAAGAGGAAAAGAGTCTCTCTCTCTCTCTCTCTCTCTCTCTCTCTCTCTCTCTCTCTCTCTCTCTCTCTCTCTCTCTCTCTCTCTCTCTCTCTCTCTCTCTCTCTCTCTCTCTCTCTCTCTCTCTCTCTCTCTCTCTCTCTCTCTCTCTCTCTCTCTCTCTCTCTCTCTCTCTCTCTCTCTCCTCTCTCTCTCTCTCTCTCTCTCTCTCTCTCTCTCTCTCTCTCTCTCTCTCTCTCTCTCTCTCTCTCTCTGTCTCTCTCTGTCTGGAGGCTCTTTTATAATTATAAATAATTCACTTTCTATTTTAATATTAAAATTGATTTTATTATATATATATATATATATATATATATATATATATATATATATATATATATATATATATATATATATATATATATATATATATATATATATATATATATATATATATATATATATATATATATATATATCCAAGGAAGATCACGAGAGAAAAGAAACACTAGAATATTAAAGAGAGATAAATGTTTGAGTTATTTTCGAAGAAGATGTCATAATTGTGAGGAAGGTTGCATTGAGTAGAGAGCTGTAGTTATTGAGTTTTGGTAACATTGAAAACGACCATATTTTCTCTGCCCCAATTTGAAATAAGAGATAGATCAAAGGTCAGTTGCTCCAAAGCTACCTTGCTTGTGTCTATTAACTGCTGTTGAGAGGGATGCCTTTCAAAATGAAAAGAGTAATGAAGGGTGGAGTCATCAGCATAGGAGTGGAGAGGAGATGAAGTAATAGAGAGAAGGTCAATAATGAAAAGCAGAAAAAGTGTTGTGAATAGGACAGATTCTTGAAGAACACCATTATTAAATTTAAAGAATGAACGGTGGTCGTCTAAAACAGCTGCTATAGAAAGACCGGAAAGGAAATAAGAGAGAAGGATAGATTCCGAAAGAGGGAAGTTTCGAAATCAGAGCTTGGTGCCAGACTCAATCGAAAACTTTCGTTATGTCAAGCGCGACAGCAAAAGATTCACCGAAATGTCAAAGAGCGGAGGACCAAGAGTCAGAGAGAAGGGAAAGGAGAACACCAGTAGAGCGTTCCTATCGAAAGACATATTGAGTGATCAGAGATAAGATTAGAAGAATTGAGCAGTTTCCAAATCTTCCTGTTAAGGATAGATTCGAAAACTTTAGAAAGAAATGGGACGGTAGTTAGAAGGTTGAGAGGGGTCCCTCTGCTTCGGCTCAAGCCAAATGAGCTCACGCTTCCACCAAAAAGGGAAGGTTCGAAGTAGAAAGACAAGACGATATATATATATATATATATATATATATATATATATATATATATATATATATATATATATATATATATATATATATATATATATATATATATATATATATATATATATATATATATATATATATATAACTACTAGAAAAATCCCTGCATTAAAAATTTTTGAAACATGTCTTATTACTATCCATTAATTAAATATTTAAATACGTTATTATTTTAATACAAAATATTCCTAACCTATTGTCAGACATATTAGGCTTTATTACTATATAAAACTCTAGCAAGATATTTTATAATATTAATTTAATTTTATATTTTTATATTTTTATTTTATATTTTTTTTTATTTTTATTTAATTTTATGTTAATATAAATTTAAAATTTTATTTTTATGCGTAGGAAAAATCTGAGTCAATTTCGGACAAAGAATAGATTTTTATGCGTAGTTTGTAGGTAATGCCAACTGAGAGAGGGTAAAATATCTTTGAAAAGTGAAAAAGATGAGGTCTTAAAACGGATGACGTAAAGACTAATCAAAAAAAGAACGCTATCGAAGCCAAAACCTGTAATGAAGATTTAGTCATAGGACAAGTTAATAAAATTTGTCGTATGTTTAGTTACCGAATTTTACCCGATATCACCATACATATTTCAAATATGAACTTTTATAATTTAATTATGCCACCTCCTTGAAAAGGGCTATGCCCGTAAGTGGTGGTAAAGAAAAAACAAAAAAAAAAAAACAAAAAAACAAACGGATGTTTCAAAACCGACGTAAAAACCAAGCGAAGTGAATTTAAATTCCTTAAAATGTATCAAAATATCCTACAAAACTTGAAGGATATCTTCAGCCTCATTTGTCACAACAAAACATTTATGTTAAGGACTCGTTAATAATCCACGACCTTCTCCTTCAAACTCCAGAACAGAAAAACCAACGATGGGTGAGCCGTATAATATTCATTAAAATATCTTTAATAATAACAAATTAATACAAATCAACATAAAAAGGGTACTGATGCTATAGTATGCCATTTGCATTTATGCTTTCTCTGTGCAAATGCATGGCATACGAACATGTCATCTTGGAGTGGGAGAATAAAAATTACAAATTATTAATATATATATATATATATATATATATATATATATATATATATATATATATATATATATATATATATATATATATATATATATATATATATATATATATATATATATATATATATATATATATATTTCATATCTCACGGGCATTTCCCTATTCGAGAATAGGAACTTTTCTAAGTAGTATATACCTAGGATCCCCAAGTGGGATCGAACCTGGGCTCTCAAGCACATGAGTCAATCACTCTACCGTTTGAGCCAAGGTCTATAAACATAGTAGCTATGTTTATAGAACCAAGTTTTTAATTAATGAGAATTTGAAACTATGAGTATATTTAAAGAAGGAAAATTACTCTATAAAATTCAACCAAGATTAACGCTTATAAAATGCGTTCATCAATAACTCACTGAACAGAATTAATCAAACAAGATGGTAACTCCTTTCTTAAAGACAAACTTAGAATATAAATATTGTTACGTGTATCGATATTATAAAAATGAAGAAGAAAGTTACGAGAATCTTCTGACAACTGGAGAGTTACAAGGACTTATTAACTATTAAATAGAACACAGAATTGATTTGACATAGACTTCAATGTCAAGACTCGCTATTTTTTTCTTTAATTAAGCGTGACTCTCTCTCTCTCTCTCTCTCTCTCTCTCTCTCTCTCTCTCTCTCTCTCTCTCTCTCTCTCAGTAAATGTCCACTTTTCTCAATAATTGCTTTACATACTCTTTTTATTTTATATATATATATATATATATATATATATATATATATATATATATATATATATATATATATATATATATATATATATATATATATATATATATATATATATATATATATATATATATATATATATATATATATATATAGTAGCTAAAAAGAAGCACTTTCAATTTCTCATGATCATAAATAATGATAACGATGTAACATTTGCATAATAATAATAATAATAATATAATAATATTAATAATAATTAATAATTCAATAATAATAATAATAATAATAGACACTGGTCTGGCAATCTATCTTCTATATTCCTCCCGATTTTCGATGTCAGATATTGATGGCGATTTTTTTTTTTTTTTTTTTTGCTCCATTTTTGGAGAAAGGCACAGAAGAATGTCGCAAAAAAAAAAAATCGCAGAATTTAAAGGATTATTTTGCGATATTTTTACTTTCTCTAATTTAGTGACTTTTTTTTTATCGTCTTTATGACTTATCTTAGTATGAGTATTATAAGTTTACATATATATATATATATATATATATATATATATATATATATATATATATATATATATATATATATATATATATATATATATATATATATATATATATATATATATATATATATATATATATATATATATATATAATATATATATATATATATATAAATAAATTAATTTTAAATTGAATAGTAATAATTTTAATAATTAATTTTAAAAAATAATAATTTTGGTTAATAATTTTAGTGAATAATTAAAAAGAATAATAAAAAAGTAATAATTTTAAAAGTAATAATAATTTTAAAAAAAGTAATAATTTAAGATGAGTTTTATGTTCGGATGTTGATCAACATCTTTAATGCTTATATACTACACAAACAGGAATGTAAACATATGAGAAAAATAACTAGTACAATGATGTGATAGTTAAAAAAAAGTAATAATAATTTTAAAAAAGTAATAAAATTTTAAAAAAGTAATAATTTTAAAAAAGTAATAATTTTAAAAAAGTAATAATAAAAAGTAATAATCATTTTAAAAAAAGTAATAATAATTTTAAAAAACGTAATAAGAATTTTAAAAGTAATAATTTTAAAAAAAGTAATAATAATTTTTTAAAAAGTAACTTTAAAATGTAGTTGTGACAGTTCGTTAATTTGAAAATATTTTCCAAATTAAATTAAAATGAGTGACCACTCTAATGGTAATAACTTAGTCATCTCTCAAAACTTATTTAACTATATATGGAAGGTTCAGAGTTAATGTGAATCAAGTCCATATTTTGCCCATTTTGCTCTAACACTGCCATTTTAGAGTAAAAATGTTGTATTTTATGAGTAATAGTGAATCAAGTCCGTAGTTCAATTTTAATGTTAATTAAGTTCAACTTTAATTAATTAAGTTCAATATTAATTAATAGCAGCTGATCAACTTTGAGGTCTGTTGTCTCAGATTTAGTATCATGGACTTAGTTCACTTTAACTCTTAAGTCCTCCACATATCGCAAAAGAAACCCTACTGAAAGGATTATTATTAAAAGTACTTATTAAGGACAAAATTATATAGAATAGTATTCCTACCTTTCACTTTTCATTGTAGAATGGTTACTATAAACTTGAGGGGAAGAGCTGTGAATAAGTTTAGTAATACTGATGAAGAATATACCAAATGGACAATAGAGAAAATTTCTAGCAACGCACTTTCTTATAACTTAAAAATATCAATATTCATCTACATCATTTTATATAAAGTTTTATACAATAAGATTTCTGGGAAAATCTTGTGTATGGATTCTGACAATAAGGAGATGATAAGCATAAAGTGTTGAGAGTATTTAGAGACGTAAGAATTCTTGAAATTTTTTATGCTGACTAATCTATTTTGAAATACGTTTATTAAGCTGACTTACGAGAATTAGAGAATAATTATTTAAAAAAAGGGAATTTACATTTGATGAGAAAGAATACTTTGACTTATAATACTTTATATAGTTTTTATTATTATCTTTTAGTTTTTTTTTAGTTAAAAGGAGGACAACATAAAGCTACAGTGGAAGAGTACTCTGTTGACGTTGGCCTATCTAATTGCCTGAACAACGGTTTATCTAACTTTATCTATCTTCTTCAACGGTTTATCTAATTTTATCTATCTTTATCAACGGTTTATCTAATTTTATCTATCTTTATCAACGGTTTATCTAATTTTAACTATCTTTATCAACGGTTTATCTAATTTTATCTATTTTACTTCTTTATCAACGGTTTATCTAATTTTATCTATCTTTATCAACGGTTTATCTAATTTTATCACTATCTTTATCAACGGTTTATCTAATTTTAATTTTATCTTTTATCTAATTTTATCTACTATCAACGGTTTATCTAACTTTATCTATCTTCTTCAACGGTTTATCTAACTTTTATCTATCTTTATCAACGGTTTATCTAACTTTATCTATCTTTATCAACGGTTTATCTAACTTTATATATCTATCACGGTTTATCTAATTTTATCTATCTTTATCAACGGTTTATCTAACTTTATCTATCTTTATCAACGGTTTATCTAACTTTATCTTTATCTAATTTTATATCTTTATCAATCGGTTTATCTAATTTTAACTATCTTTATCAACGGTTTATCTAATTTTATCTATCTTTATCAACGGTTTATCTAATTTTAATCTTTATCAACGTTTATCTAATTTATCTATCTTTATCGGTTTATCTAATTTTATCTTTATCAACGGTTTATCTAATTTATCTATCTTTATCAACGGTTTATCTAACTATCTATCAACGGTTTATCTTTTATCTATCTTTATCGGTTTATCTAATTTTATCTATCTTTATCAACGGTTTATCTAACTTTATCTATCTTTATCAACGGTTTATCTAATTTTAACTATCTTTATCAACGGTTTATCTAATTTTATCTATCTTTATCAACGGTTTATCTAATTTTAACTATCTTTATCAACGGTTTATCTAATTTTATCTATCTTTATCAACGGTTTATCTAATTTTAACTATCTTTATCAACGGTTTATCTAATTTTAACTATCTTTATCAACGGTTTATCTAATTTTATCTATCTTTATCAACGGTTTATCTAATTTTAACTATCTTTATCAACGGTTTATCTAATTTTATCTATCTTTATCAACGGTTTATCTAATTTTATCTATCTTTATCTAACGGTTTATCTAATTTTATCTATCTTTATCAACGGTTTATCTAATTTTAACTATCTTTATCTACGGTTTATCTAATTTTATCTATCTTTATCAACGGTTTATCTAATTTTAACTATCTTTATCAACGGTTTATCTAATTTTATCTATCTTTATCAACGGTTTATCTAACTTTATCTATCTTCTTCAACGGTTTATCTAATTTTATCTATCTTTATCAACGGTTTATCTAATTTTAACTATCTTTATCAACGGTTTATCTAATTTTATCTATCTTTATCAACGGTTTATCTAACTTTATCTATCTTTATCAACGGTTTATCTAACTTTATCTATCTTTATCAACGGTTTATCTAATTTTATCTTTATCTATCTATCTTTATATAGTTTTTTATTATTATCTTTTAGTTTTTTTTTAGTTAAAAGGAGGACAACATAAAGCTACAGTGGAAGAGTACTCTGATGACGTTGGCATATCTAATTGTCTGAACAACGGTTTATCTAACTTTATCTATCTTTATCAACGGTTTATCTAATTTTAACTATCTTTATCAACGGTTTATCTAACTTTATCTATCTTTATCAACGGTTTATCTAATTTTATCTATCTTTATCAACGGTTTATCTAATTTATCTATCTTTATCAACGGTTTATCTAACTTTATCTATCTTTATCAACGGTTTATCTAATTTTATCTTTATCTTTATCTAACGGTTTATCTAACTTTATCTATCTTTATCTATCTAATTTTACATCAACGGTTTATCTAATTTTAACTATCTTTATCAACGGTTTATCTAATTTTATCTATCTTTATCAACGGTTTATCTAACTTTATCTATCTTCTTCAACGGTTTATCTAATTTTATCTATCTTTATCAACGGTTTATCTAATTTTAACTATCTTTATCAACTGTTTATCTAATTTTAACTATTTTCTTCAACGGTTTATCTAATTTTATCTATCTTTATCAACGGTTTATCTAATTTTATCTATCTTTATCAACGGTTTATCTAATTTTATCTATCTTTATTCACTGTATTAAGACATACAAGATAGAAGACATCAATTATTTTAATTAAACTTCATTAAAAATTTCACTATGAACTTAAAAGGAAAATAGTCAATGTATAAGCTTATTTTATAAAGAAAAATAAACTTTGGTATATATATATATAATATATATATATATATATATATATATATATATATATAATATATATATATATATATATATATATATATATATATATATATATATATTTCAATTATAAATTATCTATAAACTATGTTATATTTTACATGCAAGAATTTATACATAATTATTTAAAAAAAAAAATTTAAAATTGTAAAAAAATTAAGATTGTAAAGTATAATTAATTTTGCGATGGTAAAGCTACGCTAAGGAAATGCTTAATTACATTTCCTCTCTTCTGTTATATATATTCACAAATATTTATCTTTATATTTTGTTTTATTAAAGCTTTGTT
>SEYY01012746.1:0-29607 GCA_009176605.1 Armadillidium nasatum
ATTTCTCGTTCAACTGTACTTTCTATCCTTAATACTTTTCCGCGGTGTTGTAAGCGTGTGTATATTCATCTGATCTCAAAGAAGGGTATACGCTCTGAACATAGGATCGTCCCATAGTCTTGTCATTTGTATCCTACGGAAAGTCTTCGAAATTAACTATTCTTAATTCTCATTTCCTGGATCACTTGAATCTCGTTCAATTCTCATCGATCAGCAGTATGGTTACTGTTAACATATTTTCCTACCTTACAGATATAGGTCTTTCGTCATTAGAGACTATACAGAGTATTGTTTGATGCCGCTTGACCATATCTAATGCTTTTGACCGAGTTTGACATACGTCTCTGCTCTCTAAGCTCCCATCTCATTGGGTTTCCTCTTTGTTACTAATGTTTATTTTTCTTCTTAAGTAACAATATATCAGCACACAATTAGTTGATTTCTTCCTCTTTTTCTGTTAACTGTGGAGTTCTTCGTGTTTCGTTTTATCCCCTACTATATTCCGACTTTTCATCAACAACCACTTCTGCTGCACTTCTAACTGTTCATTCTTATGCCAATTTTTTCAAATCTCATTTGCTTCTAAAGTAGTTTCTCGACTTCATCATCTTTCTTATTCTATTCTTGCTGAACTGGATGTTATTCTCTGTGGGGTCGCCTAGTTCAGCCTTGTGAATTTCAACTCTAAGAACTAAACTTTATTCACATATCCCCCTCAAAAACTCCTAACTATTCTTTCTTCGATGGCTCTGCCGTTTCGTCTGTGAATGACAAACATTCTTGGTATAAAAATAAATAACCAACTACAAAGGTTGCTAAGGTGGATTCAAAGAAGCTGGATGTTTTATTCAGGTGGCGGGGTCTTTTTTCAATACGAACAGATCCTCCAATTATATAAAGGTCTTGTCCGCCCTTGTGTATGGAATACTGATCTCACATATAGATAGGCTCCATTTCCACGTTTCTTATAGTGTTGAATCGAAGGTCAGAAGACTAATAAACCCTCTAACTTTCAAACTCCCTTGATCCCCTTTCTTTCTCTGCGACGTAACTTAGTGCATTATCTCGCACTTCTTTATCTCAGGTGCTCGAGGGAGTTGACTTCTCGCCTTCCATCACTTGGGTCACCATCACAGCACATAAGAGTGCTTACTTTCACATGAGCATTGTGCGAGTATCGCAAACTCTAGACTTGCTCGTTGTAGTGCCTCCTTTCCAGCCACCTCTGTTCTGGTAGAACTTTGTCATCTGTTTTTCCAGCTGTATTTAATCTTCCTCTTTAAAGTCTCCTCCTGCATTTACCTGAGGGATTTGCATTAGGCTCTTTTTTTTTTTTTTTTAAATTATGCCCTCCCATCAAAAGGTTCCTTGTCTGAGTGGCACTAAAAATTTTTTTTAAATTTCTTGAATACTTACATAAGCAAGAGAATATATATCTGCCTAGTCAAATCCATTCTCATGATGATAGACAAATCTTGAGTCATTCCCATATAAAAATGTCTATAGGTATCGTTGTAGGTTTAATGGGAACCTAAGTCCACCAGTGGAAACTACGTAGGTCACATAGGTTTTTCAACAGAGGTGAAAATCATTTTGGTAATAAAAAACATCCTATGAGTTTAATAAACTTCAAGAACTTTCTACTTCAATCTTCCCTTCTTGCTGGAAACGTGTGCTCATTCAGCCTGTGCCGAAAAAGGGGGACCCATCTCGAACCCTCTAACTACCGTCCAATTTCTTTAACCTCCTTTCTTTCTAAAGTTTTCGAATCTATCCTTAACAGGAAGATTTGGAAACATCTCAATTTTTTAATCACCTCTGATCGCCAGTATGGCTTTCGTAAGAAACGCCTTCTACTGGTGATCTTCTTTCCCTTTTCTCTGACTCTTGATCTTCCGCTCTTCGGCATTTCGGTGAATCTTTTGCTGTCGCGCTGAACATATCGAAAGCTTTCGATAGAGTCTGGCACAAAGCTTTGATTTCCAAACTTCCCTCTTTCGGATTATCTATCCTTCTCTCTAATTTCCTTTCTGGCCTTTCTATAGCAGCTGTTGTAGACGGCCACCGTTCATCCTTTAAATCTATTAATAGTGGTGTTCCTCTGAATTCTGTCCTATCCCCAACACTTTTTCTGCTTTTCATTAATGACCTTCTCTCTATTACTTCATCTCCTATCCACTCCTATGCTGATGGCTGTACCCTTCATTACTCTTTTCAGTTTGAAATGCGCCCCTCCCAGCCAGTTAATATACGCAAGGAGGGTGGTCTTGGAGCAAGACCACTGATCTATCTCGCATTTCAAATTGGGGCAGAGAAAACAATGCCTCAAAAACTCAATTCCTCCATCTCTCTACTTGACACAATCTTCTACACAATTATGATCCCTCCTTCGAAAACACACAACTCGAACCTTCATCTCTCCTTAATAATCTTGGTGTTTCTTTTTCTCGTAATCTTTCTTGGAAGGATCACATTAATTCTCTTTCTAAGCAAGCTTCTAAGAGGTTGGATGTTCGGAGGCACCTTTAGAACTTCTTCACACCACCCCAGTTGCTTGCTCTTTATTGGGGTGTTGTTCGCTAATGTATGTAGTACGCCTCACACATCTGGAGTGGTTCCACTCATACAGCTCTCCTTAAAAAGTTGGAATCTAGGGCTTTTCGTCTTATCAACTCTCCTACTCTCACAAATTCTCTTCAATCTCTTTCTGCCCGTCGAATTGTTGCTTCACTTTCTCTATACTATCGCTATTACAACGGACATTGCTCTGCTGAACTCTCTCGTCGCATACCTCCTCCTTTGAGAAGAGCTCGTGCGACACGTCTTTCTACACCATCTCATCCTTTATCTGTCCAACTCTCTGACCCCCGACGTAACCGCTATGCTCAATCTTATATGTACTCTACTGGTAAAGTCTGGAACATACTTCCTTCACCTATTTTCCCAATTTACTACGAATTACCCACCTTTAAACGCCGTGTCTCGGGACATACTGGCCTTTAATCTGACCAGGATCTCGATTTGCTCCTTTCTCTGGTGGAAAATTTGGTAGGCCTCATGCCTTTACCCACCAGAGGTAAATATATATATATATATATATATATATATATATATATATATATATATATATATATATATATATATATATATATATATATATATATATATATATATATATATATATATATATATATATATATATATATATATATATATATATATATATATATATATATATATATATATATATATATATATATATATATATATATATATATATATATATATATATATATATATATATATATATATATATATATATATATATATATATATATATATATATATATATATATTATATTATATATATATATATATTTTTATATATATATATATATAATATATATTATATATATATATATATATATATATATATATATATATATATATATATATATATATATATATGGGCATCGTTACTCAAAAAGTAATTCCGTTACCATTACTAGGAAAAAGTAACTCCGTTATCGTTATTCCGTTACTTTCAAAACAAAAGGAAAAGTAACGAAAGCTCCGTTACTCCGTTTCTTCTAGCTTTTCACTGGGACATTAATTACGGTATCTTTGGTAATTTATATATTTATACAAATTAAATTTTTCAACATTATTATTAAAAAATAAATAATAAATACAAAAAAAAAAATTACAAATTATGCATAAATTACAAACACGTATATATTTGTTCGTATACTCGTTTTTAGCATTCCATTATGAGGTTGCCTTTTCAATGGGTGTGTTCCATGAAATCAAACGTGACGTCACACTTAAGCCAGCTGCAGCGAAAATATCTTAAAGAATCTTGAATATTAGTGGGACACTTCGCTTTAGCAATTATCAGCTGATGTATATAAATAAACGTAAATATATTTTAAAATTTAATTTAATCAGTCATTTAATTAACTTACGCAATCACTTAATTTAAATATTATAATTAAAGCTATATGTAAGAATATAAGATAACGTACTTATCAAACGAAGATTTAAAAAGACTGGCTGCAGGCATGATTAAAAACGTTGGAACCAAGGAAATTTTAAATAATTGAAATTATTAATTTGTTTCATTCAAAATAAATTAATGATCTGAAAAATGCTAAAATAATTATCCAAAATAATTTGCAAACAAATCTATCTGCGGAATAATATTTACAAAAGGTTTTTATTCTAAAAGAAGGTCCTTGGCCTAACTCCTCCATGTTTGTTTATATCACGTGACCATTCAAGATTGCAGCAAAGAAAATTGAAGATAGAAATTTCAGTCTTGAATTTTCGCTGTTGCGAGCAGAAAATTATTGCAGCAATATCAAGTGGAACATGCTTCATGGGCCACTTAGCTTTAAGAATCTTCAATATTCACAAAGAATCTTAACCATGGAACACCCCCATTAATGTCTTCTACATGCTGTTGGTTACCCTGTGATTTAAAGAAAATATACACTTTAGTATGATAAGCACAAGCAGCACATTGCTTGACAAATACCTAAAGCAAGTATGGAATCTATGTATGATTATATTATTGGCTTTAAAGTTTACATTTCATAAGATTAGAATATATATATATATATATATATATATATATATATATATATATATATATATATATATATATATATATATATATATATATATATATATATATATATATATATATATATATATATATATATATATATATAAATATTATATTTTTTTTTTTTTATACAATACTCTATTTCCCGCATGATGCAGGGTAGAGTCAATTGCAGAAATTTGACATTCCTGCAATTGTACATGGGAATAAAACCTGGTTGAAAGGGTTCCCAGTCCTTAAAACCATGCAAAGAACTATTCTTCATCTGACTCGACTGCGACGAAATCATCATTCATTAATTTATTGACCAGAGGTTACTTCTAACTTAATTCTTTTTTTTCTTTTAATATTTAATTTTCCATTAATTGTCGAAAGTACTTTGCACCGAAATATATGTTGCTTCATAATTTTTTTTTTTTTAATTTCTTTTAATTTACTATTAAAAAAAAATACTGAAATATTATAACGAAATATTAAATTTTTTATTTTGCCTTTGGTCAATATCATTCTTCTCGCAAAACTCCACAAACTCTGCAACTTCAGGGAGAAGATCTTGAAGCTTGCTATTCAGTAGCCTTCTCTTTTCCTCTCTTCTCTTTTCTCTCTTCTCTTCTCTCTGATCTCTTCTTTTCTCTTTTCTTCTCTTCTCTCTCTTCTCTTCTCTTCTCTTCTCTTCTGACTTCCTTGTGATGTTCCTAACTTTTCTTCTTCCCATCTGCTTCCAAGCACATCCTCTCTCGACGGCAGCCGAATCATATATATATATATATATATATATATATATATATATATATATATATATATATATATATATATATATATATATATATATATATATATTATATATATATATATAGTTGGAAAAATAGATACCAGTAGAGTACATGTAAGATTGAGCATAGCGGTTAAGTCTGGGGTCAGAGAGTTGGACAGAGAAAGGATGAGACTGTGTAGAAAGATGAGTCGCACGAGCCCTTCTCAATGGAGGAGGTATGCGACGAGAGAGTTCAGAAGAGCAGGGTCCGTTGTAATAGCGATAGTATATAGAGAGTGACGCAAAAATTCGACGGGCAAAAAGAGATTGAAGAGAATTAGTGAGAGCAGGAGAGTTGATAAGGCGAAAAGCTCTAGACTCCACCTTTTCCAGGAGAGCTGTATGAGTGGAACCACCCCAGATGTGTTACGCATACTCCATGCAGGGTGAACAACACCCCTATACAGAGCAAACAACTGGGGTGGTGTGAAGAAATACTGAAGGCGCCTCAGAACACCCAACCTCTTAGAAGCTTGTTTAGAAAGAGAAATAATGTGATCTTTCCAAGAAAGATCACGAGAAAAAGAAACACCAAGAATATTAAGGAGAGATGAAGGTTTTAGTTGTGTGTTTTCGAAGAAGATATCAGAGTTGTGTAGAAGATTGTGTCTAGTAGAGAGATGAAGAAATTGAGTTTTTGAGGCATTGAAAACGACAATGTTTTCTCTGCCCCAATTTGAAATGAGAGATAGATCATAGGTTAGTTGCTCCAATATATATATATATATATATATATATATATATATATATATATATATATATATATATATATATATATATATATATATATATATATATATATATATATATATATATATATATATATATATATATATATATATATATATATATATATATATATATATATATATATATATATATATATATATATATTAGTAGGGATTACCTATTGCGCTGAAACCCAAGAAAGCGCTCAAAGCCGTATTATGACTGCTCTACTATGAATAAACCTATATATAGCAAAACTTTTATCCTACAATTAATAAAAATTATACAGTATAATAATTCGCCAATTAAAATGTTCTTCAAATAGTTAAAATAAAGGGAATTTGAGAAATTTACTGTTTCCAAGATATAAAACTTGGATAAAAGCTTATTTGTGAAAGCTATTAAGGTAAATTTTAGTAGTAAAATGTCTAAATTTTAGTTAAATTCAGGATTTGACAACTTTACTACCCAAATAGCAAGTACCCTCAAACTCTGCCCAAAAAAAAGGTCCAGTTAAACTGGTAATAGTCAAAATAAGTCAAATCAACTGCAATTATTAATAAATGTCCACTCAAACTTGATGAATAATTAAAAAGTCAATCTAAAACAATAAAAGGAGGATCAAGATGTGAGAGTCAAAGATTTTGGACCATTTTCTATACAGAATTTCACAAGCTCTTACACTAGAATAAAAGAATTCTAATATATATTCCTACAATAAGGCGATAAGTAATTTAAAATAGTAATAGTAACTGGGTAGGCACTCATCTTACGCCGACAATTAATGTTAACGACGAGTTTAAAATAATATGTTAAAATGACTTATTTTATTGGGGAATGGAGCAAAAGAGAGTAAGTTAGTAGGTCATCGTGTGACTAAATTAAAATCAATTCAAAAGTTAAGTGCTGTCATTCTAAGGATTTTCATAGTTTAGTGGATGATATTGAAAAACCATTGTTAGTTTTATCTACTTGTAAATAATATGTATTATCAAATTAAGTTTACTTTAAAAGCAAATATATAATATACAATAATATATTATATATATATATATATATATATATATATATATATATATATATATATATATATATATATATATATATATATATATAATATATATATATATATATATATATATATATATATATATATATATATATATCCATACAAAATATAGAGGAGGGAACCCCTTTCATGATCATTTGCCCTGGCTGGCTCCTATTAAGTTATTTCTGTGGGTGTGAATATTTGTTTGCGAGAAACGATTTGTTAACCATAAAATTTCAAAATCGATATGATGAAATAATGTGTAATAGCATAGAACACCTTCATTTTAAAACTATTTACACTTTTCACGTAAATTTCCATATTCTTCTCATTGTCCATAAAATGACACTTTGAATTCTATTCTGTTCCGTTTTGCAGGTACGTTCGATGATGTTCTTCCTGCATGGCCTGCTGAATGTAAACATAGAACCAAAATTCTCTGTAACAATATAATAAAAGAATTTATGTTTACTTTTAACTTACATTAATGTTTTATTTTTTACGTTAATAGTTGTTCAGACTCTATTATTTTAAAGTTTGGTGTGAAAATACAAGCACTAAAAATATATATCCTTAAAATTGTAAATTGTTTAAAGACGTGAGAAAGATGGCGGATGAAGACAACTTGCAAAAAGGAGGATCATTTATTAATCATACACAAAGTATTGCTTCAGTATCAGGTACTTAATGAACAAGTTATTTAGTTTTTAAGATATACTTATAAGTACAATACCCTTTACTGGTATCTTAAAGTCTGAAACTCGTAGGGTATTTACTGCCGGTAGACCTTCTCTTATGACAAAAATTTTTCTGTAAATAAAAATTCTCTTATCGCTTTATACGTCTTTTTTGCTTGATTTTAAATTGTAATAATCCACGTCCCTTATGTTCTAAATTATTAAGAGAATCATATACTGAAAATTTTCCATATATTTTGAAAATTAGAATAAAACATTCACATGAAATTTTGTTGCACACACAATAGTTTTAGGATATGTAGATAATGTTAGTCAAGTTTTTTAATGTTCACTGAAGAAATTTTTGAATGTATGGAGGGGTTATATATATATATATATATATATATATATATTATATATATATATATATATATATATATATATATATATATATATATATATATATATATATATATATATATATATATATATATATATATATATATTTATCCATTTAGGATTTTTTTAGTAAAGCTTTTCTTTTTTTTTTATTTTTTTTTTTTTACGTTACTACCACTTACTGACAGCCCTTTTCAAGTAGGGGGCATAATTAAAGAATAAAACAAAATCCACCCAACCTTACACACAGATCTTAAAGAAGATATATTCAAGTTTTCTCATTATGGTATAGGAATCATAGGATATATGTCATGTTAATCATATTAATTATTACAAAAGATTTATATTCAGTTATGAGTTTGCTCCAGTGTCATTCTTGAGATTTATACTTAGTAAGGATAAAACTTTTTATATTTGTAAATAGCAGTTTATAGAAGGTGGAAAATATAATACTTAATATTAGTGTTTACTATGGAAGTACTATTTGTCAAATTAGAGTATTTTATTTAAATTTTTGCATAACAATTATCCCTAAAAGTCTGTGGTGAAGCAAAATCCATATGACAAGTTATATCTAAAATTCTAGTTGCTAATCTTCAAAGACCAAGGAGTAAAGATGAAATCCTTATTAATTTTTATTTTCTAATGCCAAGAAGTTATCATCTCAAAATAACTAGAAAATTTAAAAGTACTTCTTTGATTTAGTTGAAAATAAAAAGTTTCTTTCATAAATCTTTTTTCCAGTATTAGTGATTAAGGGTATATTCTTTGAAAATCTGGATTTACATCTTGCTGCAATGAGATTTTTAAAAAAAATCTAGGGAATGTCAACTAAATAATTTAATCAGTATCAGAAAAATATAAATGAAAAATTAGATGAATTGTATATAGTAAAAAGATATTTAAAAGACTTTAGTGACAACATCATTAAAATATTAGAAAGATTGAAAACATAAATAATTGATATATATTACTAAATTTACTTTATTTAAAATTTATTAATGATTAAATAAATTATTTTCTTTTTGTTTTTAAAGTTATTACCATCACTCATGGGCGGAGCCCTATTTGAGGAGTGTGGTTCTTAGCCAGGGAAATTGAGTTATGTGTTATTTCTGACCAAGAAGATAAGTTGCATAGACTATTTGGTTTTTGGATGGGGAAACCCTGCTCTGGTACAGACCAATCAAGTTTTATTTTTGACCACTGGTGGGCATGGTTTCGAATCCTTGATAAGCTACCTCTTCTGTTGGAGCAAATTAGAGAGAATGTGATATTGCATGTATTGAAATATGGAATGTTGTAAGAGTTGGCTATATTTTTAAGCAATATGTGAGTATCGAGATTAGCGTAATAATACACCTTGCTGTAAACTATAACTAATTAAATAACTACAGAAAATCTCCTACAAACAACAATTGTTTAATAAAAAATAACTAGTAATAATTTATATACAAGTATATTAATTTGATTAATATTAATATATATTTACAACATGGAACTATTCCAGATTCACTGAAAAAATTAAAAATAGAAATTTGTCTATAAATCTTGTTGCAGTTCGTTTAAAGATGGTTTGATTTAGGGTTAAAAATTTCCATTTATGTAACATCACATGAACTATCAAAAATTTTAAAGAAACTTCACTGTGGAATGCCTTGTTAGCTTTTTGTTGCCACTTTTAATTTTGATGGCTTCTTGTAAAGACATTTCATTTTTTTTTTAAAAGTTTTACTTCTATTATTTTTTGAAAATTTCATTTTTCGGTAAAATGAAAGCTCATTAAAACAAAATAGGATTGACGTTTACATAGCACTTTAATAGACAGACTAATCAGTGTCATTTTATTCTTTATAAAATTATTGATTTAAATAATATTTAATATAGAGTCTAACTGTTATAATTTGAAAAATATTATTTACTAATTTATATTTCATTTGGAAGAAAGTCTTTCAGATATTTAATAGATAGTTGATAAAGACAAAAAACCCTAGACTCCACCTTGACAAGGAGAGTAGTATAAGTGGAACCACCCCAGATGTGTGAGGCGTATTCCCATACATAGGTGAACAATACCCCTATAAAAAGAAAACTCGGGTGGTGTAAAACAAATCATGAAGGCACCTTGGAATACACAACCTCTTAGAAACTTGTTTAGAAAAAGAAGTAGTGTGATCTTTCCAAGAAAGATCATGAGGGAAAGAATCACTGAGAATATTAAGGACAGATTAAGGCTTGAATTGTGTGTTTTTGAAGAAGATGTTATAGATTGGGTTGAAGGTTGTGTCAAGTAGAGAGATGGAGGAATTTGTTTTTTTAGGCATTGAAAATAATCATGTTTTCTCTGCCACAATTTGAAATATGAGAAAGATCAAAGGTCAGTTGCTCCAAGACCACCATTCTAGCATCAATTAACTGTTGTTGGGAGGGGCATCTTTAAAACTGAAAGAAGTAATAAAGGGTGGAGTCATTAGCATAGGAGTGGATAGGAGATGAAGTAAGAGAGAAGGTCATTAATGAAAAGAAAGAAAAGAGAGTGTTGGGGATAGGACAGAACCCTGAGAAACACCACTATTAGTAGATTTAAAGAATGAATGGTGGCCGTCTATAAAAGCAGCTATAGAATGACCAGAAAGGAAATTAGTGAAAAGACTACAGAGAGAAGGAAAGATAGATTCTGAAAGAAGAGGGAAATTTAGAAATCATAGCTTTGTGTCAGACCCAATAGAAGGCTTTCAATATGTCTAGGACAATGGCAAAAGATTCACTGAAATGCTGAAAAGCTGATGACCAAGACTCAAAGAAGGGAAAGATCACCATATATATATATATATATATATATATATATATATATATATTATATATATATAATATATATATATATATATATATATATATATATATTATATATATATGCAACATTAGATACATCGGCTGATTTGTTTGATCCGGGTTTTGCCCTAAAATCTGCAGTTGTTTCCATTGTTGTGTCAAAAGTTTCTTGTAAAATTCTGAATGAATCAGACAAGAAAGTTGAGTAATCGTTATCGATCAATCTAAATATCTCTTCTTGAGCTTTAATTTGCCGTGTCCTCAACTCTTCCAACAAGTGATGATCCTCTTCGGCTAATTGATAGGAAAAATCATCGTCGTCCTCATCGCTGTCGTCCTTCGGTAAAACCGTTGGATTCAGCTCCGTGTCCGGCAATGACTCTTCCTCAGATATCTCCCCCTGTTCTTCGTTGATTTCCGCATTCTCCAGTTGATGATATTGATTCTGTTGTTGTACATGTTGATTCTGTTGGTTTAATAATTGTTGTTGATTCTGTTGGTGTTGGCGGAAATAAGGATTTCTTAAGAGATATCGGGGAACATCAACCCATTTTCGGAGTTGTGAAAAATGAGCCTGTATGACACCTTCCCTTTCATTGATTGGATACTTGGCTATATCATACGCGAGTGTTGAATCATACACTTTAGTAATCACATACGGTCCCTTAAATCTAGGTTTAAACTTGTTACTTGCAAGATTTCCTTGGAACATTGATTTATACGCGACCTTATCACCAATGTTAAGTGGTGAAAATTTTTCAGCAGGTGACTTCCAATACTGTCGTAAACAAGGATTTCTGCTTGCACACGAATGTTGTTGTTTAACTAAGAAGTCACTTGGGGTTGACTTTATTGCTGAATGCCAAGTGTTGTTGTATTTTACAACTACTTGCGGTAGTTGCAAATCCCAATCAGTTGGGTTTTGTTGAATCATCATTCGCAAAGTCTGTAGTATGGTTCGATTTACTCGTTCCGTAACTCCATTCGTTTGTGGCCGATGACTAGATGCCAATACATGCTCCATGGCAAATTCCTCCAATACTTCCTTAAAAAGTACAGAAGTAAACTCAGTTCCTTGATCAGAAAGAAGTTTCTGCGGAACCCGCGGCAAAAACGGAATAAGTTTAAACTTCATCGTTGTGCTGACGGTTTTCGCAGATTTATCTTTCATAGGAATTAATGAAAAGATACTTAGAAAAGTGATCGATTGCTACAAGAGCATAAGAGTGGTTTCGAAAAAGTTTGCGGTAATTGTAATAAATCAACCTGCTAACAATTTGAATGGATAATGACGTTGTTATTTTCATAACTGGGTGGAATAATCACCGTAGGATTATTTTTGTTAAGTTGACATGTCATACAAGACTTACAAATGTCACGGGCAACATTAGCAAGTTTTGGATGCCATAAGTCCTCTCTCACCAATGCAATAAGTTTCGGTGTTCCTAAATGTCCATTCAGTAAATGTAGATCCAATACTAACCGAATTAGAAGAGGCATGGATATTACCATTCGCGGATTGTTATCATTTTGGATGAAGATTAAATCTCCAAACAAGAAAAGATGTTGTCGATATGGACGAAAGATTTCCAATCCATGTTCACGAAAAGTTATGCTTTCGTATGGATCCAATGCTTTTCTTAATTTACGAAGAACATTGTCCTTAAATTGTTCTTGAAGTATTACCTCTTCATCAGCACTAAATAATTCATCAAGCTCGTCGATGGTTAATTGACAAATGTTGACAATATTTATTCTGACGCTTTTCTTTTTGCATGGTTCAAGATAGTTAAAATGTATACCAGATACATTTTGTAAGTTACAGACATCACCAGGAGTTCCATAAGTTAAAGGATTGTTGTCATTGTAGAAAACTCGTACAAGGCAATTAGATATATTAGCAAAGGCTAATATTGCTTCTGGAATTGGAAGTTGGCCTTTAAGTTGATACTTATCGGAATGTTTGATAAGTTCATTTTCTACGGTCTCCCTAATCTCCATATGATTATCAGGTGTCCCATCCAACCACATAGAAAAAGAATGAAATAAGGAGTTTTCTCCTCCTGGCATTACATGAACTGTATAACCTTCAGGAATAAAACCTGAAGGCTGAACTTGATCAATGGTGACAACTTCCAGTTGATCATTGTGATCTTCTGGGAGCGCCTCCACTGGAGCTCTGGATAACGGAGTATCTTCTACATTATCTTGATCTTTAATAGCGATTTGAAACGGTTCTTCGCTGTTAACCATTCCGGTTACTACTCCACTTCTACCTTTTCTTGTGGTATTGAAGCAGGAATCGTTAGGTCTTTCGATATTACCTTGAAATCATTTCCAGTTCTATGGAAAAGTTGATAAGTTGACATATCGGGTAATAAAGAATTTGATCGTAGAAGAGTAACTCCTAATGACCATGGAGTGATCCATAGCGGAATCTGGAAGTATATAAAATTCTTCCAAAGTTGAAATATATCCCGTTTCGAATCTTAATCTTAAGATTACGAACTCGTGTATAGGAATTTGCGCATTTCCAACGCCTGTGACCCTTGCGACTACCGATGGATATCGTTTATCCATTCATTATGAACAGCGTTCTTTATAGTTATATGGATTTTAGATAAAAATTGGACACTTACGCACCAAATTCGAATTAATTAGTTCTTTTAGAAATATATTTCTTTTCTAATTCTTATATTTAATGGTTGTCAGGATAGAACCCCGCTGTTAGGGAGAGTGGCAACAATAACGAAGATCCAACCTGCCTACACAGAGTTTTTGCTTTGATGACCCCGGAATTGACGAAATATTTACATACTGCGTTCAACTCCGTCAGCCATAGAACAAGTATTCCGTTCGCACTTAATTCGAAAGGGCACCAGAGGCCTTATTTATTTTCGGTGCGACGACTACCTTTCACAAGGAAGGTGATGATCACCTTCCCTATGCAAGACGGGGCCCAATGACTTTTGCAAGAAGGTTCCCTTACGTGGGCTTATTATTAACTTTATTAAAAACACATTGACAAATCTATTCTAACCGTTACTCAATATAACTAAATATGAGAAAGAGGGAAAGTGAAAGAAATATGATAACGAATAATTTACACTTTAATATCAAATATGGCAAAAGGGTTAATACAACAAGGATAACTTTAATAAATGAATAGTCAATATAAACAATGAGCCCTATTGTCCATCTATTTTTCCCCAATCCTATAATTTATTGATTAAGAGCAATCAATTTCTTTTTTACAATGTTTTCTATATTAATGGGATATTTGATAGCTTCTAAGACACTTGCTGAATCAACCAGCACCTAATTTAGGAGGAGGAGTCAGGACTCATGAAAGGAGCTATTAGTATGAAGAACAGAAGACACAGAAGTTGGAAGAATATATTAAATACTGGGCTTATCTGTAGTTTTTGCAATATTTGGCTTTCGCTCTTGTACTTCTGTTAATGCGATTGGAATGGTTTATACCTGGTTTCTCCTTTAAACAAGTATACAATTCTGAATGATGATACGTTGACAACTAAATCAGTTTCAGGTAATGATCCCAATTCTGATTGTACCCGTCCAGAGACGGCAATAAATTGTTGTTATTCCAATATTTTTTTTAGAGGTCCAAAGTTCAATCCTGGGGAAGTATCAGTCGATCCTAGTTGAGAGATGTGCTTCAACCCAAGCTCAGAATATAAAGGTTTGGCCCAACAGAGAATATAAAGGTCCGACCCAAACTTAGAAGCCTAAAATACAATTTGCTTTTATTACTTCCTTATCCCATTAATATTTACCTATATATATACATATGAATATTAAATAACACTTGAAATCATTATAAAAATAATAAATATATAACCCGTACCTTTTAAGGCAATGACTTTTGGCTTAACTCCTAACTGGTGAAGGCCTAAGCAATTTTAATAATTATCCTGTTTGGATAATAATTCAACTTTCTCGAGTTGGTTATAATAAGTCACAAATTATAGAAAATATAAAGCAAAATTCAAAATTTTTGTGGTAAATTATATCAGAACAAAATTCAAAATTCTGTAACAGAAACAGTTATTAGCATCATAATATTTAAACAAAATAAAAGAATGAACAAAAAAAAAATAATTTAAACATAACATAAATGATTTGGTTTACTATCAGTATTCTGATAATAACAAAACTAAAAACACCAAAAGTTAAATGAATATAAAAATGGTACTGATTATGAATTAATAACTCTCCCTTTTATCCCCCTCCACCAGATTTTAGCCCCCCCCTAATTTCTGAAGGACTATTTTTCATAGTAGGGAATACATAGTAGGAAATGCATTACACATAATACAATACATTGCAAAAAAAAAATTCCTTTTTTTTTTTTTTTTTATATATAAAAATACAAAAAGTTTTACAAAATATAAACTCATTTTCAGCCAAATAACCATCAATTCAAGAGTTCTATTTACAGTTGCTTTCTTAAATTGTGGATCCTCTTTTCCCTCTGCACAGCTTGTTCAAAATCATGGAATAACCAAGACTGGTATTCCAGATTATTATTCGTGTGAGCTGATCTTTGCTCAATTGATTGTCTTATAATAGCCTGGAAAAAGGCAATATTCGCTTCACTATTATAATGTAAGGTATCATGAGTAATACCAGTTGAGGTAGAAGCAACTGCACCGGCATCATCATATTTATTAGGAAACTTTCCATAATCATAATCGGGAAGTGTATATGTATAAAATTTATGAGCATCTCCCCATGTGGTCTCTTGTCGATGTTGATCATTTGAGGTTTGTGGTTCATGACTCGTTGTTGGTATGGGATAATATCCCTCATAAGTAGATGTAGAAGATTCTTGGAAATCTACAACTCTTCTTAAGCATTTATCCACATTATCACTTTCTTGGTTTTCCCTTGGGAAATTGGTTATATCATCATCGTCGTCATCAGAGCTGACAGGTAATTGTCGGGAATGTACGAGCATCCTGGAGTGTATGGTCTTTCCTTTCTTAGCTACAGGTTCACCGTAACGATCGTGACCTGAAATTTGATAGAATATATTACGGGTACTTTTTATGAAGGCCTCCAAAAACCTTGTGTTCCCGTGTAGTCCATCAGGCAAAAGTGAACAATTTAAGGTATCAGATTCTCCTCCAAAGAAATAAACCATTGGTGATTTATTATTTATCTTTTCACGTTTTCCTCGACTATCATAGAAATTATTAAGCGCATGCTCCGCCTGTATTACATGTTTATCAATCCAATGATATTCGTCGTTCAGTAAGGTCTTGAACAATCCTAAAGACTTTAATGGAGTGTTGTCTCATTTTTGAAGCATTTAGGATGGGGTGATCTTGCAAAAAATCTTTGTATCTGGACCCCCATTCCCTCACAATTCTTGTCTGATTAAATGTATAAAGGTCCTTGATAGCAGGAAGAACCAAATACATGATACAGTTTGGGTTTTTTTCGTACATTTCTTTATATAAAAGATTCATGATGGAAGGAACGTCAGAAATAGATGGATTGTGGACGGGACAAAATACAGTGATATCATGTCGTCCTTTGGTATTAATAGTCATTCTTTTCCAAGCCAAAGTAGTTAAGGCCCAGATGAATACAACGTCGATTTGGGGTATCATACCCCGTCGAAGTAAAGAAAGGCACTCATCAATCCGTGCACCAGAACGAAATTCGGTAACAGCATCGATTCCATATTCTCTACGCAACCATCTCTGGCCATCCCGAAAGATCTTGACTTCGGAGGCACCTACACACAGCAAGTGGATCATGGCGATGAAGCGTTGTTTTCTGTGGGTGGAGATACACAATATGCTGATTAGTACCATGTAGGAATAGTATTCCCGCAACTCCGCTATCCCCCCCAACTAAGCACTAAATTGACTCAGCAAGTGTTTATCAAGGAGTTGCGGTCGTAAAAAAATTTTTTATTTTATTTTTTATGTACAGAAGTCTGTAGTGATTGTCGAGTCGCAACCCTATTTAATGTATTTGTTAGAAGATTATGCATTGTTTAGGCAAAGAAATACTTATTTCGCACATTAAAAAGGATTGTAAGGACAAAACAAATAGAACCAGTTTAAACACTCAATGAATTTAATCCTTTAATTCAGGGACAAAAAACTGTTAAATTTGAAATTATATTTTTAGGTTTTTTCAATTCATCAAATAAACTCAAAATCACAAAAAAAAACTATCTTTATAAATTTGGGACTTTAAATTACTTAACCAAACCAGTGTTTGGTAACATTATTATAAAGGCTTAGTATCAGTTTTAGAAAAGAAATTTTATGTATTTGTGGTGGTTATAGGAAAGGATAGTTTGGAAGACCTAACATATTCCAACGGTTGGAGCATAACATTAGGGAGGTTTGGGACTGTTCCTCGAGATCGCGTGAGTGGTCTAACAACAGGTGTTTCAATTACAATAGTTGGTGATCCTATAGGCAAATTTTCCCGAGATAACCGTCTCCTAAGAACTAATTCTCCTTCAACAGAATAATTGTCTGGTAAACAATCCAGATGGGGAACAGTTGACATTTGCGTAACCCCAAAGTTATCTTCTAAAAATTTCCTTAACGTACCCGGGGACTGAGTTTCAGAATGTGCCGATCCCTCCTCAGATATATGCGAGGTGGTTAATCCAGTAGTCGTTCTAGTAATTCCAGATACGTCAAAAGTGGAATTCATCCATCCTTCAACTAATGGATCTATTATTGTATTTTCATGTGAGTCGTGTACATACATTGACGTATGATCCCATTCTAATTCATGGTCTTCGGGATCAATAACAATATTTTCAGTATCTTGTGATGATTTATCATGGGAATCTTTATTATAATCCATTGGCTCGAATCCACTGAATCCAGATGATGAATCGTCCATTTCAACAATTTTGTAAATCTCTCTAGTAGATGATTGAGGTATTAACACTTCAGGATTGTTTTGCAATGGAGACGAACATGATGGCGTTTGGGAAGTACTTTGCAATTGGGATGAATAGAAGAGAGGAGGCGAAATTGTGTGAGATATGTTATGCATAGGGACAGTTGGAAAGACAGTAGAAGAGTTAAAAGAAAGCTGGGGAATAGTTGGAATAGGATCTAATATATTAGATATTGGTTCTTGAGGAAAGTAAAAATCTACTTTGCTCGCTATTTTCCTTATTCCCTTTGACTTATTTCATTTTTACTCTTATTTATTTGTGCGATTGTATTTTGCAACACTTTTAAACGCCCTATGATTGATTCAGATAAGTTCTGTGTCTCGGCAGAACTTACTGGTAGGTCGGTAAAACCTAGGAAATTATCCTCACCATCCTCCACTCCTGTTGGATATTCCTCTTCTTGTAACACCTCATCAATACCATCATCCTCATACAATTCCATGCAAGAATCAGATTGTACTGAGGAACCATCTGCAGCATTCACATCCAAATCATCCTCTAATTCATTTGTTTTGAAAAGGATGTCAACAAATTGTGGATTTCCTTTTCAAATAGTTAGGTATGTCGATCCATTTTCGTAAATGTGAAAAGTGCTGTTTCTCTTCTTTGTTATTGGAACCATTAATTCTTTTAATGTTATATGTGATTTTATTCTCATTGACCTTTGTAATGACAAAAGGTCCTTCCCACCTAATTTTAAATTTATTTTCCACATGATGGCCTTTACTAATCACCTTTTTAGCTACTTTCTGCCCTTTCTTATATGGCTCAAAATTGATTGTACCTTCATCCCAATATTGTGGAAAACTGTGAGAGACTTCAGGATGGATATTATTTAATATGAACTTAGATGGTGAAGTCTTTAATGAACTATGATAGGTATGATTATAAATACTTATAGATGATGGAAGTTCTTCATCCCAGTCAGTTTCATGGTCCAATACCAAACATTTTAATGATTGTATCAAACTTCGATTGAACCTCTCACATATCCCATTACTCGCGGGATGTAGAGGCGTTGTTCTTATGTGTTGAATATTAAATTCAGATAGTACTTGTTGAAAGTTTGCAGATACAAATTCTGTCCCATTGTCGGTCAACATCCGGTTAGGGATTTTTAATAAGAAAGGTAACATTTTCTTCTTTAAAACTCTGGCTACTGTGTCGCTTTGTTTATTGTTAATGGGAACTGCGCAAGCCCACTTAGTAAAGTGATCAATCAGGACTACTACATATTTATTTCCGGATCTGGTTATTGGAAATTGTAGTAAATCCATAGCCATTAGATCAAAAGGACTCTTGGCCGTTATTTTCAACGTAGGTGGTACAACATTTGTTGAATGAGTCTTAAATTTTTGGCATGTAGGACAACATCTTACGATGTCAGATACTATCTGATTGACTCGTGGATGCCAGAAATGTCGATACAATAATTCTAATATTTTATTTCTTCCTATGTGCGCACAACCCCAATGCAAATTTATTACCACAGTGATTATAAACTTGAAAGAGAGTGCGTACAGAATTCTACCAGAGCTATGTTGGTAATATAGAATGTCATTCTTAATCATTAACCTAGGATGATGTATTTTAAATATTTGGGTCCTTTTGCTCCATTGCGTGACAGGAATTTGGTTTTTGATCTGCCTTATTATACAACTAATAATTGAATCAGTCCTTTGATCTTCGATAATATCCAATTCAGGGATATTATGCTGAGTTACATCCACTTGATCATATATTGGACTTATAGAATGAATATTGATGATAATTTCATCCATATTGGTTCTTATTACTGGAGGTTGTTTTATCAAATAATTGTAATGAACTCCTCCTAAGCATTTTAAACTGCATATCTCTTGAGCATCTGGAGGAACCATACATCATAGGCTTTATATCTTTGAAGAAGATTTGTACTCGTACTTTAAATAATGTACAAAAAGCTTCTATTACCTCAGGTTTAGGAATATGTCCACTGAGTTTCATCGCATTTAGTTGTTTGCGGATATTTTTCTCTTTCAATTTATATTTTTCTATGTGCTTTAAAAGTTCATTAATCACTAAGACACGTAATTCCAGATGATTGTCGATAGTACCATATAAAAACAAGGAAAAGCACATGAATAATGCATCACCACCTCCCGGAATCGTGATCATCTCAAATCCCGGAGGTAGGAATTCGACTTCGTGTTTATTAGCATTGTCTTGTTCTGATAATGGCAAATTTGGTACTGGGGATCTTGATAGTGCGTCTGCGATAAGATTACTTTTCCCCACTATGTGTCTTATTTCGAAATCAAACTCATTCAATTCCTCCCAAGTCCTAGCAACTCTGCCATCAACCATACTCATATTTTGCAAGTATATTAGTGGTTGATGGTCTGTATAGATGACAAATTTAACCCCTCTCAGGAAAGCTTTTAGTGATTTGACAGCCCATCGTAATGCTGTCAGTTCTTTGTCGATGGTACTATAGTTCTTTTGAGCACCATTAAAAGTTGTGGAGATGTAAGCGATGGGTTTTTGAACTCCATTTTGCTTCTGAGAAAGACTGGCCCCTGCTCCTATGTCAGAAGCATCTACATGAAGTTCCATTGGGGAAGCTTCAGAACTATAATCTGGGAAACCCAGCAGGATAGGATCCACTAATGCCTGTTTTAGCTGGTCGAAAGCATTTTGACATTTTTCATTCCAGGAGACAGTCTTCCCTCCTGTTTGAGAGGATAATGGTTTTGCTATTTGAGAGCAATTGGGTATGTGCCTTCTGTAAAAATTGACCATACCTAGGAATTGTCGTAGTTGTTTAACCGTTGTTGGTATAGGGAATTCCAAGACACCCTTTAGATTCTTTTCTAAAGGCATTATTCCATTATCAGAGACTCTATGGCCAAGAAATTCAACTTCCTCTCTGCAAAGCTTTGTTTTCCTAGGTTTTAATTTATAACCATTTGACCCTAAGGCTATTAAAACCTCGTCTAAAGTGTTGAGATGGTCTTCAAAAGTCTTCCCCAGAATGATGATGTCATCAAGGTATACCATAACCTTATTCCAGGGAAGTCCTGCAAGAGCGAGCATCATGCCGCGTTGAAACGTTGCAGGGCCATTTTTTACTCCAAATGGCATTTTTAGATATTCGTACTGGCCAAATGGTGTTGAGAAAGCTGTTTTTTCAATGCTATCAGGGTCCATGTTGATCTGATAGTACCCCTTGATTAGGTCAATGGTAGTGAAAAACTTGTTGCCATACATGTTATAAATCATGTCAATCAAGTTGGGTAACGGAAATGAATCCCCTTTTGTAGCATTATTGAGCTTCCTGTAGTCGATACAAAGCCTGAGAGAGCCGTCAGGTTTACGAACAGGTACCACAGGAGCGGAGAAGGGTGACTTACTTGGTCTTATGATATTCCCTTCTAAGAGGTCTTTGCATTCTTTCTCTATTTCCTGGGCCAAAGGTCCCTGAACTCTACGTACTGGAACTCTGACGGGTCTATCCGATTCCAGTTCTATATTATGGGTGATGTTGGTGGCAACTCCTACATCATTATCCCCTGTGCTTAACACCGATACATGCTTTTGTAGCACACTAATTAGTTGGTTTTTTTGATCAATCGTTAAATTAAGTTCTTCTATTTGGAATTCGGATATAATCGTTTTTACGTTCCAGTGCTGTTCGGGGTTTATACCCGATTCCAGTTAATTCATTAATGATTGGAATAATTTCCAACTTTCCTGTTGGTTTAATCTTTCCCACTAGGGTGTTTCTTTTTATTCGTTTTTCACGGTCCGTATAATTTATTATAGCTATTTTTAACATTGTCCACCCTAAGATCGAGAATTCCTGGTATTATGGAAACACCCGGAATTTCCATGCCCTGGAATTCTACCAGTGGACAACGTTGCCTAGCTTCCTGCTGAATTTTATCAACCACAATAGATACCATTCTGCATTGTAACGGTTTTAGGACCGTAATTTCCGGTACAACACAATTATAGAAAGGTATATTGCAGCTAATATCTTTCCCTACCGTTTTTAATTTTTTATGAACCCTGTGTACCAATTCACGGCGAGTCAGATCCGGTAAAAGATTGTTATCTTTTAACGAAACCGCTCCCAGTACAACATTATGAGTCATAAAATCAATGGGAACTACGAAATAACATTATTGGACGAGGAGTAACGAACCCACTTTTCGAAAACTATTTTCCTTTCAATATAATGTTCAACTGGAATTTTAGATGCACAACCAAATCCTTTCAGAGCTGTGACATTGACGTCAGAAGCTGGTTTGAGTTTTATGTCTTTTAGGGTGTGTAGAGCCCCTGCATTGACTAGACTCACCCCTGCTCCAGTATCGATCATACAGTCGAAATACTGAGAACATTCAGGATGGTCCAATGCAACTGAGACTATTAAAGGGTCCACATCAGCCTGACATAGATTGAACAAAATATCGCAGTTGTTCGATTGATTATGATTTTCATTCCTTAATGGACTATTCCCATTATTATTGATATCCGTTCCATTTCGATTCCGATTATTTTGAGCCGTTAATTTCGAAGTTCGATTTTTACGATTCTCCACAATGTGGCTCATCATTGCGGAGTGGGTTAGTTTCCCATTTCCTGTATACATTGTCCTTCCTCATGTGACTCTCCACACATGTTGCAATTAGTAATACAGCTTGTCTTAGGTCGAGTTCCAGTCATAGTCCAAGGATCTGAGGATGATCTAGTGTTCTCTACGATCCTGGTTTGATATTGTCCCCTCTGAGGTAAGGGTCTTTGCTCCTCAACGTTGGTGAGTTGCTCTTGAGACCTAGTAGCGGCGTTTCCATTGTTGTTCTGGGAATTACAATGCATCCCCAAGTGCTCACCCTTACAAAAAGGACATTTAGGAGCTTTATTTTTGTTGGGTGAGTTGTTAAAACGATTTTCGGTGTTTCTCCAACAATCACTTCTTGTGTGTTCTTTAGTTTTGCAAAAACTACAAATATCGAGATATTTGTAGCAGTCTGCCATCAAGTGACCCTTTCTCCCACAAAAATCACACTGAGTTGTATTTTGATTATTCTGAGATCTTTCAGGTGTTGGGGTATTCTTGATTCTTCTTGGAGGTGTACGTGAAGTATTTGACTTCTGTTGGTTTGATTTTTGGGGTAATAATTGATTTTGATTTTTACTTTGTCTTCTTGGAGGTGGTCTTTGAAGTATGTCACTCCAAGTTGGTTTTATTGGGGTTACTGCATCGATGTAGATTACCTCTTGTTCATCCTCATCAATGTTTTGTACATTTTTATGTGGAGTTCTACTTTCTGATTGGAAATTTCTTGGTGAGTCATAAGTTCTTGGTGATGTATGGAACTCACGTTCATAACTGTCTGCTAACATGACAAGTTTTTCCCAAGGAACTCGCTGTTGGGTACCCATTTCATTTTGAATGAGGTACTCCCTTAATTTAATTTGCACAGGGTGTGAGACGTTAAATAGAAAAGCGGTTCTGAGCGATTCGTGATTCCTCATGTTAGTGTCTGGATAAGCCTTTGATGCTAATTGTTCCAATCTTAGTGCAAACATGTTTATATCTTCTCCTGGTTTGCGTTGAGCAGCATGATAGTCTCGGAGTTTATTCTCATTTTTCCGTTTTTCCTCATGTTCAAACCACTTGAGAAGAGAGTCTTTCACAGTCAAATATTTATTAGTAGTTTTAGTTATCACTACGTATAATTTAAGAAATTTGCCTCCAAGATATTTTTCAAGGAGCCTCACCCATTGGTTTTGTGCTTCTGGGTATTTTTGTGAACAGTATTCCTCAAAATGTTCGAAGAACTGTTTTAAATCGTGATCATTTTCATATTGATACACTTTTGGCTCTACCACCCTAGGTATTTGTACTTTATTTACTAATATCGTTAACAACGACACTGCTTGTGTTAACAGGGACATCTGTTGTTGTATGATGTCAAACTGGGTGGCCGTTAACGGGATTTGATTTGCATTTGGAACTGTTGGTGGTAAAGGAGTGGTTTGCATTCTTGCCATCGTGTGTACATTAGTAGTCATAGGTTGAGTTACATAAGTTCTAGTCGACGTAACTGGTAATAGAGAAGATACAGAAACAAGATTCTCAAGATTGAATACAGGTGAAGTCGTAATCCCTGTTCTTGATGATTCAAAAGGTAAAGAAAACATCTCTCCCTTTTCTTCTTGCTTATAAGTTTCCGATCCAGGATGTAGTTATGGGAGTATTTGTGATATCCATCCCTGTCATCAGATCCTCTATTTGGCCCTCAGACTCATTTATTTCAAATCCTGTAGAGGGTTTTGGACCCGCAGCTTCTAATTTCTTACTCAACTCAGTCATTTGAGCATTTAAATTTCCCATAATACCTCTCACCGTTTCTGCCGATATGACATCATCTCGTGATCCACCTGCTACCTCTCCACTTAACTCTTCATTTCTCACGGTATTAGCATTAGTCTCAATACTTTTCAAGTATTCCTCTATTGGTGATAGTTTTTCTCCCACATTATTTTCTGCCATTGCGACTTAACTTACTTGTAATACTTAAAGATATAAATGACCCGATACTGATACTGACAGTGTTAATGATATATATATACTTATAGTAGTCCTTATATACATATATATACTTATATTAGGATTCTCAATTTTTACATATATATAAATGTATACATATGTCAAACTATGTGACGTTTTCTTTCCTGCTAACAGCGGAGGAGTTTTCCATTCTCTTTGGTTACAGCAGCTCTTGATCTGCAAAGATAAAAACCTGGGGCTGCAAAGGCTCTTTGCATATACTATTGATATGCCAAAAGTCGACTGCAATCCCGTTATTACTATTAGCCTACCGTGAGATTATCTAGGTTAGTTCTTAAAACTATTCTAGAAGTACCTACAAAAGATAGTAGTAGTGAAATATAGCAACAGGGATAGGCACGCAATGGAGTTGAAATCACAAGCAGGACCAGCAAGAAAATGACAAATGCAAGGTGAAGGACAAGAGATAGTGACTCTTAAATTTGGTTTGTAAATTTGTGGTACATAAATATTTTTGGGTTTCACGGTTTCCCGTGGTTACTACTATGGCAAGCCCACGTTTACAATGGAGATATCCTTCTTACTAACTATGGTAGCAGAAGGCCCCACGTTGGGCGCCAAATTTTTATCTATGTTAGGGAGAGTGGCAACAATAACGAAGATCCAACCTGCCTACACAGAGTTTTTGTTTTGATGACCCCGGAATTGACGAAATATTTACATACTGCGTTCAACTCCGTCAGCCATAGAACAAGTATTCCGTTCGCACTTAATTCGAAAGGGCACCAGAGGCCTTATTTATTTTCGGTGCGACGACTACCTTTCACAAGGAAGGTGATGATCACCTTCCCTATGCAAGACGGGGCCCAATGACTTTTGCAAGAAGGTTCCCTTACGTGGGCTTATTATTTACTTTATTAAAAAACCATTGACAAATCTACTCTAACCGTTACTCAATATAACTAAATATGAGAAAGAGGGAAAGTGAAAGAAATATGATAACGATACTTTACACTTTAATATCAAATATGGCAAAGGGGTTAATACAACAAGGATAACTTTAATAAATGAATAGTCAATATAAACAATGAGCCCTATTGTCCATCTATTTTTCCCCAATCCTATAATTTATTGATTAAGAGCAATCAATTTCTTTTTTACAATGTTTTCTATATTAATGGGATATTTGATAGCTTCTAAGACACTTGCTGAATCAACCAGCACCTAATTTAGGAGGAGTCAGGAGTCAGGACTCATGAAAGGAGCTATTAGTATGAAGAACAGAAGTTGGAAGAATATATTAAATACTGGGCTTATCTGTAGTTTTTGCAATATTTGGCTTTCGCTCTTGTACTTCTGTTAATGCGATTGGAATGGTTTATACCTGGTTTCTCCTTTAAACAAGTATACAATTCTGAATGATGATACGTTGACAACTAAATCAGTTTCAGGTAATGATCCCAATTCTGATTGTACCCGTCCAGAGATGGCAATAAATTGTTGTTATTCCAAATTTTTTTTTTAGAGATCCAAAGTTCAATCCTGGGGAAGTATCAGTCGATCCTAGTTGAGAGATGTGCTTCAACCCAAGCTCAGAATATAAAGGTTTGGCCCAACAGAGAATATAAAGGTCCGACCCAAACTTAGAAGCCTAAAATACAATTTGCTTTTATTACTTCCTTATCCCATTAATATTTACCTATATATATATACATATGAATAATTAAATAACACTTGAAATCATTATAAAAATAATAAATATATAAACCCGTACCTTTTAAGGCAATGAACTTTTGGCTTAACTCCTAACTGGTGAAGGCCTAAGCAATTTTAATAATTATCCTGTTTGGATAATAATTCAACTTTCTCGAGTTGGTTATAATAAGTCACAAATTATAGAAAATATAAAGCAAAATTCAAAATTTTTGTGGTAAATTATATCAGAACAAAATTCAAAATTCTGTAACAGAAACAGTTATTAGCATCATAATATTTAAACAAAATAAAAGAATGAACAAAAAAAAAATAATTTAAACATAACATAAATGATTTGGTTTACTATCAGTATTCTGATAATAACATAAACTAAAAACACCAAAAGTTAAATGAATATAAAAATGGTACTGATTATGAATTAATAACTCTCCCTTTTACTTCATTAAAGAGGGTTTCATTCCCGTGATGATTTTCTAGAAGTTTGAAGCACAAATACGGAATTGTGTTTCCCCGCGGTTTGCTGAATGATTGGCCTCCATCCCACCTGTATCAATATGAGAAGAACCCAACCACTCAGTGTGGTGTATGTTGAAATCCCCTAGATAGAGAACTTCAGCATTTGGATGAGAAGTGAGTCTCGTGAGTAGTAGTAAGATATTGAAAAAAAAAAACTGGAAAATCAGTTCCATTAGGGGAGCAGTAGCAGAAACACAAGATAATTGTAGTAGTAGGAAGACAGATTTTAAGCCATAAAACATCGAAATTAGGAGATATCAATATATATATATATATATATATATATATATATATATATATATATATATATATATATATATATATATATATATATATATATATATATATATATGCAAAATTTAGGCAAAATTAGAGTCTTGCTTATGATGCTTATGTAGCTCTAGGGTCGTAGATAGCTTTAGTATGATGGCAGACCTAACATTCGTCTATACTAATAAAATTTTATTTCTTACCTTTACAGAATTTTTTCTTATCTTAATTAAACCATATGTACAGTGGGTTTATTGAAATGTTATCACTGTTTAATATTTTTATTTTGTATAATAATTTTCAATTACAGTCACAGATTTTTTTTACAGTGTTTCTTTCACCGGCTTTTTTCGTTCGGCGTCTTTTTTACTCTAATACAAAAAAGATCGATATTATATCGAATCGCTTATTTACGCGATATATCAATACCCAACTCGATACATATCGATTATTTCATATATTTAAAAAATTAAATATTATCAATACAACTTTTACTCCAAGATGGTGACTTCCAGAGAATGAATTTCCAAGTAACCAGTTTACTTGGAGATTCATACCTGAACACCCAACCTTCTTACCTAGATGTTAGAATAGTGATTTGAAGAAATAGTGAAAAGTAAAGCATTAGAGGAAACTTATTCTAACAAATAGTATACCTTAAAAATTGTAAAAATTTTATTAAAAAAAAATGTAAAATATTAATAAATTACAAAAATATATTTTTATAGCACCTTCAATTTATTTATCACATATTCATAATTCATAACTTTCATTACTTAAACTAAAATATGGTTTAATATTAATAATATTTTCGCATTGAACTTTATTATTCTTTTTTATGTATACATTATTACCGGAAAATTTTACAATGGGATAGGGACCATGGTATACTGTTCTAGTTTGTTTCTGCCATATTGTTGGTTCTTTACAAGAACAAATTTCGCATCTTGTAAGTTCTTTGGGACATATATTTTTGGATTTTGGCAGAAAATTCTGGAGATAGAGGGAGTCCCAAAAATAATTTCAATTTTTCGGCGTACGTTTTTATTGAAAGTGGGAATGAGGACTCTACTTGTTCTATTAAAGCTCCAGGGAGGGATGGGATTTTGACCCATCATTAATATAGCAGGGGTTATTCCTTCTGAGTTTAATGGTGCAGTTCTTAAACACAACAGCACTAGGGGAAGGAGATCCAACCAATAATTCTGAACATCTTCCAACTCATCCGACAGCATGGCTCGAAGAGACCTCAATAGTGTTCTATGAGAGTTTTCAATGAGTCCATTACTCTGAGGGGTATAGGCAGAAGTAAAGTTATGTCGGGATCCTAGCTCCTCACAAACACTTTTAAATAAATCAGAAGTAAATTGTCCACCACGATCCGAAACATAAGTTCCTACCACTCCAGCTATGGTAAGAACTTATTTTGTAATTGTCTCCACAATTGTAGAGTTTCTATGTTTTTAAGTGGGAAAGCAAAGAGATAGCGAGAAAATCTATCAATTAAAGTTAAAAGATATTTATAATTTTTACATGAAGGCATTTTAAGAATATCTATATGAACTACCTGAAATTTTGCTGAAACTGGCTGGTAAGATTCATATGGTGGGCTTATTTTGCGTAATGATTTAGATCTCTGACATGAATCACAACTTAGAACAAACTGCTTTGTGTATTTTGGCATATCCTTCCATACAAAGCGCTTCCTAAGAGATGTCAAAGTTTTCTTGACTCCAAAATGCCCAAGTGAATGCGAATAAGAAATAACAGGTTAATGAAAGATTCAGGAACAAAGACACGAGGTGAAAGTTGGAATAGATTCATCGACAACCAAAGACAGTAGGTCATTTTTATAATAATAGTTTCGCTTGGTCAGCTTGAGATTAGTATTTTCTTGCTTGTTTAAATATTTTTGAAGTTGCACATCTGTTTCTTGTGCTATTTGAAGTTCTTTATAATCAATTTTACACTGAAATAGTTTAAACACTTCACAGGATGAAATATGGAAAATAGATGACAGTGAAGGACAGTCATCCTCTATTAAAGAATCCTGCTGTGGAGAAAGCTCTGGTGTGACCAATGCTTCATCGCAGTTTACTTCAGGAAGGACTTCTGTAACAGTGTCTTCTCTTCCAAGTTGGAGTGAATGGCTTGTTGCATCTGCATTTTCTGCAGTATTTGAAGGAGCTGGTAATTTCAGTGAACTGGGAGTTGGCTGCTCAGCAGGATTTCTGCTCAAATAATCAGCCATAATATTTTCTTCAGATTTGATATGAGTTATGTTCAAATCATATTCAGACAAGAAAGTTAGTAAATATTATCAATACAACTTTTACTCCATATATATATAATCCACTGCAGGGATGACCATTGTATTCAAACTCAAGAAGCTCAAGCAACTTATATTTCATCCTGGAATGGTGCAAAATCTATCATTCGTAACACTAAAA
>SEYY01012747.1:0-2500 GCA_009176605.1 Armadillidium nasatum
AGTGAGAGCTATAGGTCGATAGTTAGAAGGGTCAGAACGGCTACCTTTTTTCGGGATCGGTTGAACAACAAACGCCCGCTTCCAGCATAGAGGAAAAGTATTAGTATTAAGGCATAGAGAGTAGACCTGAACGAGGACAGGGTCCAACTCGGAAGCACACTCCCTCAGAACACGAGGGGGAATGCCATCCGGGCCACTGGCCTTCCTGACGTTCATAGATTTCAGGATCCCATGCACCCGATCATGAGTAATTATAGGTAGAGGCATGGGACACCTGAGAGGAGAAGGAGTAGGAGGAGGGATGCCAGAATCGAGCAGGGTAGAATTAGATGAAAAAAGGAGGCCGAAGAGATTAGCCTTTTCAGAAGGAGTATTAGCTACAGAACCATCAGAGCGAATAAGAGGAGGAAAGGCAGATTTACAGAAGTTGTTAGAGATATTTTTGACAAGAGGCCAGAAATTTTTATCAGTAGGAGAGCCATGGAGGTCAGCGCACTTCCTTTTAATTAAAGTACGCTTAGACCGTCGAAGAAAATCCCTGCAACGATTCCGAGCTGAATGAAAATTAGCAAGAGTGATAGGAGAAGGAGAGTTTTTCCATTCACGATAAGCATTGTCTCTCCCGAAGGGCAAGAGAACAATTGCCATCGAACCAAGGATTTTGAGGAGAAAAAGATTTAGTTGAAGATGGGATGAATCTGCCCATCCCGTCAAGGATTACGGCCCCTACCTTTTCAGCAGAGACAGAAGCGTCCCCCGAGACAAAGCAAGATTCATTCCAATGATAGTTAGCAAAAATGCGGCGCATTGCCCCACAATTAGCCCGATTAAAGTGCCAGAAAATACGTTTAGGGCATGGTGGAGCTGTTGGAGAGAAAGCATTATAATTAAGAGCTATAAGATTATGGTCAGAGTTACCAATAGGAGGGAAAATGGTGTATTTATAACTAGAAGGAGTAGTGGTGAAGCATAAAACAAGTGTATTTAAGAATTGGTTAGGACGATCTGGAATGTGTGTGGGTTCCCTAATCAACTGCTCCAGATCGTTAAGAATGCTGAATGATTTGGCCTCCCTCCCACCTGTATCAGTATGAGAGGAGCCCAACCATTCAGTGTGGTGTACGTTGAAATCCCCTAAATAGAGGACTTCAGCATTTGGATGAGAAGTGACAGTCTCGTGAGTAGTAGTAAGATATTGAAAAAAAACTGGAAAATCTGTTCCATTAGGGGAGCAGTAGCAGAAACACAAGATAATAGTAGTAGTAGGAAGACAGATTTTTAGCCATAAAACATCGAAATTAGGAGATTCTAGATTTTCGAGACGTGTCACAGGAGTGTTAATGTTAATATTTTAGACGGAAATTGTGAAAAAAGTTGTAGTCAGAGACATTAAGATTACTAGAGAAGGAATCCCTGTCCAGCTGGGTCTCAGACAGAAGCAATAGGTTAGGACGAGAGGAAGAGAGGTGGTGTTCAACAGACGCTAAATTAGATCGGAGGCCACGGACATTAGCAAAGGTAATAGAAAGCCCCCGCCTACGCCCAACCCCACGAACACACAGATTAGACATTTAAAATATATATATATATATATATATATATATATATATATATATATATATATATATATATATATATATATATATATATATATATATATATATATATATATATATATATATATATATATATATATATATATATATAATAATATATAGAACTAAAATTAAATATAAAAATAATCTTATTTTATACCTTTTTAAACTTCACTTTAACTTAGTTTTAAGGTAAATTTAATTATTTGAAATGTATTAAAAATTGTTAGGGTATTTTTTAGTTTCAGAGAGAGTTGCTTCAATTGAGCTTGTGCATATATATATATATATATATATATATATATATATATATATATATATATATATATATATATATATATATAGTTTAAAAAAATTAGTCAAAAATTGGTCGAAAAGTAGTCATCAGGTTAATGGGCCGACACGTCATTAACAAAATTTTCTCAGTTGTCCAAAACGTCGAAAAATTTTTTTGATAAGGTCAAAGGGCCGACAACTTTTTTTATAACTCGTCCAAATCGTTCACACAATAAATCAATGTCAGTTAGGCAATAGATATATCATCATCATTCACTGGTCGGAGGGTACGGGGGGCAGATAACCTCGGTAGACAAATGTTCGTGTGAAATGCATCTACTAAAATATTAAAAATTAAAAAAATATATTTTTAATTATCAAAATAATAAAATTAAAAAAATAGGCTTACATATTGATTGTATCGATATAAAAAAATACGATGTTTGGCAAACGGTCGACACATTTTTTTCACATGTGGCCAAAGCATCGACACGTTGAAATTGAAAAGAAAAGTGATCGACACATTTTTTTCAAAAGTGTCGGCCCCTTGACCTGTCGACTATTTTCTCTGCCAACGTTTTGGGTATAGTACCCTAAGTTCCTTCAAAATTAAAATATATATGTTTTCC